>CM029602.1:3100100-3242808 GCA_017311375.1 Mytilus coruscus | reverse complement strand
TAAAAATCATACCATATAACAGTTTTTCCATCATACAACACATTTGGATTACAAAATAAAGGTTGATCGTATATATTTTCAGTGCTAAGATCAAATTCAATATCATCTCTTATGAGATCAAAACCTTTAAAAATTTCTTTGTAAACATTGGGAATACATTTCAAGTTTTCTGGTAAAGACATGAATAATATTTCTTCTGATAAGTTCATATTAAAATTTTTTTGAAATAAAATATTTAAATGTAGACTTCCATAGCACTTTATAATTCTAGTCTATAAACCTGGCAAAAAATTTTAATCTATTAATAATTGACAGGTATGACACTTCTTCTTCCCCCTTCACGTCAATACAACGTTACATTGTAAACATTCTACATTATTATTAGTCACAAATATTACAACTACGTTGTAAACATTCTACACTGTTACAAGTCACAAACATTAAAACTACATTGTAAACATTCTACATTATTATTAGTCACAAACATTAAAACTACATTGTAAACATTCTACATAATTATAAGTCACAAATATTGCAACCTGGCCATTGGAGACTTTAACCCATTTTAGCTCACCTGGCCCGAAGGGCCAAGTGAGCTTTTCTCATCACTTGGCGTCCATCGTCCGTCGTCCGTCGTCGTCGTCGTCCGTCGTCGTTAGCTTTTACAAAATCTTCTCCTCTGAAACCACTATGCCAAACTTAACCAAACTTGGCCACAATTATCATTAGGTATCTAATTTAAAAATTTGTCCGATGACCCTGCCAACCAACCAAGATGGCCACCATGTCTAAAAATAGAACATAGGGGTAAAATGTAGATTTTGGCTTATATCTCTGAAACCAAAGCATTTAGAGTAAATCTGACATAGGGTAAAACTGATTATCAGGTCAAGATCTATCTGCCCTGAAATTTTCAGACAAATCTGACAACCTGTTGTTGGGTTGCTGCCCCTGAATTGGTAATTTTAAGGAAATTTTTTTTTGCCGTTTTTGGTTATTATCTTGAATATTATTATAGATAGAGATAAACTGTAAACAGCAATAATGTTCAGCAAAGTAAGATCTACAAATAAGTCGTCATGACCAAAATAGTCAGTCGACCCCTTTAGGAGTTATTGCCCTTTACAGTCAATTTTAAACAATTTTTCGTAAATTTTTGTAATCTTCTACAAAAATCTTCTTCTCTGAAACTACTGAGACAAATTTAGCCATACTTGGCCATAATCGTTATAAGGGTATCTAGTTTAAAAAATTTGTCCGATGACCCCGCCTTCCAACCATCATGGCCGACTTGGTTAAAAATAGAACATGGGGGTAAAATGCAGTTTTTGGTTTATATCTCTGAAACTGAAGCATTTAGAGCAAATCTGACAGGTGGCAAAAATGTTCATCAGATTTAGATTTATCTGCCCTGAAATTTTCAGACGAATCCTACAACATTTTGTTGGGTTGCTGCCCCATAGTTAGTAATTTTACAGAAATTTTGCAGTTTTTTGTTATTATCTTAGATATCATTATAATTTCTAATATCTAATACTATTAATTATGATTTTAACCTTGTTATACCCCACGCAACGAGTTGCGGAGGGTATAATGTTTTTGACCCGTCCGTCCGTCCGTCAGTCCCGTTTCTTGTCATCGCAACTCCTCTCAAACCACACAACAGAATTTCACGAAACCTTTTCAGATAATAAGGACATACTATGTAGTTGTGCATATCGACAGGAAATTACGATTCAATTTTTTTTCCAGGAGTTACGCCCCTTTGAACTTATTTGCCCAATATATTACTGCAACCTTTTGTCATTGCAACTCCTCTCAAACCACACAACAGAATTTCATGAAACCTTTTCAGATAATAAGGACATACTACGTAGAAGTGCATATCGACAGGAAATTACGATTAAATTTTTTTTCCAGGAGTTACGCCCCTTTGAACTTATTTGCTTTGCCCAATATACTACTGCAACCTTTTGTCATTGCAACTCCTCTCAAACCACACAACAGAATTTCACGAAACCTTTTCAGATAATAAGGACATACTACGTAGATGTGCATATCGACAGGAAATTACGATTAAATTTTTTTTCCAGGAGTTACGCCCCTTTGAACTTATTTGCTTCAATGTACTTCTGCAACAGTTTGTCATCGCAACTCCTCTGAAACCACACAACAGAATTTCATGAACTGTGTAGATAATAAGGACATACTATGTAGATGTGCATGTTGACAGGAAATTATGATTCAGTTTTTTTTTCTGATACAATTTTTTTTTCTTACACTTATTTTATTTCTCCAATGACAATGTGGGGACGTGGGGTATGTGAGCGCGCTCACTAAGGTTCTTTCATTTTACATAATTTCCAAAGCATCAGTAAATACAGGTGAGCAACACAGGCTCTTGAGAGCCTCTAGTTTGTTATTATTTTGAATATTATTATAGATATATATAAACTGTAAGCAGCAATAATGTTCAGCAAAGTAAGATCTACAAAAAAGTTACTATGACCATAATTGTCAATTGACCCCTTAAGGAGTTATTGCCCTTTAAAGACAATTTTACACAATTTGTTCATCAAGTTTGCTAACATTTAAAAATCTTCTCCTCTGAAATACAGGTGAGCGATTCAGGCTCTTGAGAGCCTCTTGTTTTGGGTAAAGATGAAATGCAATCAAAACCCTATGGTACTGACTTCATATTTGAATCTTCCCAGGTTAACCTTTGATAGTTCAAACAAAATAGTGCCGTGAAGTGATCATTCTTTATAGTCCAGCTAATTCGTGCATATTTTTAGAAGAATTGTGGGTTTGATGATAAAAGCATGAAACTTTGTACAATTGCAGATATATATTTGATAGACAATTTAAGCTATGGACCCACTCTGAAAAATCCAACATGGCGGCCATTTTCAAGATGTCTGCCAATTAGTCCAAATTTCACAACCCTGTATAAATCAAAGCAAATAATATTCAAACCAAATCTTTTAAAAACATGTAAAATGTAATCCAACGTTTCTAGTAAGTCATGACGTTCTATTTGACTTTTCTTTTTTTTATTCAAAATGGCGGAAAATTTCAAAATGGCCGCCAAAGAGTGAAAATGAACAAAACTAAGACAAGGCTTTCCTGATATTTATTTCTTCTATCGAATTGCACTTTGCAGTTCATACAATATTCTAGCGACTGCGTTTCCATGATTCATGGATGCTGCTTGCATGACAATTTGATCAAAGATCCCATAAATGGAAGCATTCGAACGTTTTCAGGACGCCATCAGAATTTGTTTGACCGTTACGTACCATCTTAATTGAGTCACAAATTATAATGGATATGTTCCTCTTCTTCTTGCCACAATCCTTTCTTTAACGTCGATTGTGGTAACACCAGGATGATCAATAAATAAGACTAATCACCAAATTCTACTTGCAATGAGTAACATCACGAGTGCTACCAGTTGGTCAGAAACTACACACCCTTCCGGAACACCTGTATTGACTCCTAGTTTTGATGGAAAGGGACTCGTGTTGTTTATGCTTTCAATGTTGTGTATTTTTTTTTTTCAATGTCTGTGTTGTCAACCAGTGGAAGTCTTGTTTCTCCATCGTACAGGCATCGAAAACCTTATTTCATTTCAAACGCTCACATTCGGTCAAGATTTCGATAATTACATGTACCAATGGTTTTTATATTTTTTAAATTTTGTGATTCTAAGGGTTAGAAAAGAGACACATATAAATGCACCATTATATGATATATGCCTAATAAATGGATACGACTCATCAATCTATTTAAACAAGTAGGGTTGGTGTTGCTCAATTTTAGATTTTGTGTAGTGATTTCTTGACTGCAGGTAGTCCTTTTTGGCATTTTTTATCCATGTTTCAAACTGGGTTTTGTTACTAATGATTTTTGAGTGTATCTTAGTATCTTTTCCATCTTTTTATCATCTAAACAGCAGTTTTCAAAATGTTTCTTAAGGACAGCCCATTTAGTCTTTGTCCCACTCTCAACAACATTTTAAACAGGACCGTACATAACATCATTGTCCTCGCGCATTTTCATCTACCGTGACATCCGTTTTATATATGTCAACCACATTCTACGAGCTCATTACAAAATGCTGATACCTTTGTGATAAATGTCCAATAGGGTATATGCATTCACTCGAAGTAGCACTCTGGGTAACCCCCCCTCCCTCTAAAGCTTTCACATGCTTTGAGAATGTTGTGTTTTTTGCTTTTAAACCGTTCCTGGTGTAGAACATATTGTAGATTACCTGATCACGTTATACTATTTCAAAGGTAGATTGAAACTTGTTAATTATATGGCCATTTCTAGACAAAACACTATTAAATGCTGTAACTGTGCGATTTTGATTGCCAATCTGATTGCCTCACCTTGTCCTTTTACAAGTGTGTATTTCTACTCATGGGTTTGATCTACATTTACCATTTTCAAATTACGTTTCCAACACTTAAATTGTATAGTTGAATGGCATAGTATCGCCCACGGGTACTGGAAGCCATAACTTGAAATGAATGAGCAGTATAATGGAATCTTTATACACTAAGAAGGAACATTATCTTAATTATCTCACATCAAAATGTCCAGTTAAATCTGTATTATGTTACAGACCAGTTGTGGTTAAGTTGACTGTCAATGTCACTCTCATAACTCCATTCTTTGAATGTAACATAGTTCTCACCAGGTTCTCGTACCTCAATAAAAATTATGCCAGGATCTTTGGATAAGAATGGGAAGTACACCTACTGAAACCTCATGGATGCATGAGAGCCTTTAAAAAGAATCTGCTGTTCATTAAGTACTATGTTTCCTTGATTGAACCCCTGTTCAACCACTGTTTTCTAACCAATCACACAAGGTAATTCTTAACGATGCCATTTCTATACGAAGACCTTAAACAAAACTATTCTCTGTTCTGCTAGAAATATATTTGGCCAGGTCCACTGTTCCGATTTTGAAAAAGCAAAAAAACGATTGATCACAAGTGATAAATGATACATGTCTCATGAAAAATAAACACATTGCTGGATTGTATTCATGAAATGTCGAATCGTTGTGACAGATTTGATCTCTTCCTGAAACATTGGTCAATGTGGACTAATATATAAAGTCGGCTGACCATTTGTTTTGGCTCTACATGCGTGGAATGCTGTCCAGACATATCTAATGTTTTCATTATCATCTGCTTCATGCCATCTGTGTTATCATTTTGTTAACTTATTTATACCATGTAAGGATGCACAATTGACTAATTAAACAAGGTTGGCATACATGTATTTCTGGTTAGACAATTGACAGATTGCATGTTCATAAAACGGTTATTATTAGATGTAAGTATGGAACGCATGGTTATATTTGGTTAGTATTAAGGATATATCTTATTCTATAGTAAAATATATACTAAGTTATCTTTCGTCCCTCTTTTATAGCAATAATACGAAAAGTTGTGCTGGCGCATGATAAATTGTTTAAAGTACCACGGGTTATAAGGGAAATGCATTTATTTTAAAGCAAAAAGTTATGACGAATTTGCTAAATTAGACTAAGAAAATGGTGAACTATTGAAATTGTCGTACTATGTAACGATTCTTTATCCGTAGTTGAACTCTTGTTGTTGTCAAAATTGTCCACGGCTGCTGTTGAAAAATCACCAGGTTTCGCGGAGGAACCACATATACAATGTTGAATGTTTCATAAATGGAATCTTTTAGTACTGCAGATAACTTGATAACTGGATCATTCATAAACGACAAACGTAAACTGTACATTTTGTCATTTATTACCTCCTGTCCTGGTCCTAGCATCCAATAGAATGCCTTTATACATTAAGAGATGGTCTTAGTTCAGTTGAATGTAATGTTAAAGAAGAATATACTAGACCGTTGGTTTTACCGTTTGAATGGTTTTACACTAGTACTTTTGGGGCCCTTTATAGCTTGTTGTTCGGTGTGAGCCAAGGCTCCGTGTTGAAGGCCGTACATTGACCTATAATGGTTTACTTTTATAAATTGTTATTTGGATGGAGAGTTGTCTCATTGGCAAATCTTCCTATATCTAATTAAAGAAGAATAGAGAAATAAAACAAAAGTTCCTTTGAAATGGATAGCATCGTATTTGCCTGAATGGAATACCTCGACTGCATCTGAATATTTGGCCAAACGATTATCAACTAATTTTAATGACTGTTGAAAAGACTTTGTCCACATCATGTCTTTTTGAACTACCTGCATGTGCAGCTTTTTCAAGTGTCGTTGCCCTACAAACAGATTGTTGCGGTTGCTTGTTTAATTGCAACACCAAACCAATCACTAAACAGAAGAAGCAAGCACCTGCCTTGTTAATGGCATGACCAGCCTGAGATTACTGCAATTTTTAGATCATTACTATATATATATATATAAATGTCCTATTCCTGTTGATCACAGAGAAAACTGATCGAGTCGAGAAGAATACATTCTAGTTAAGTCTAGCTTAAATATTGGAATAACGCCAGTATCTATACGTGATCCCTCGTTGTAGACTACTGTTCTGCAAGAATGGTACCGTAGTTATGATTTTCTATACTTTCCTTACAAATCTTTTGATGTTTGATAAATGTGGAATACACTTGGTATTATAGTGCACTTAGTTTTACTGAAGGTACGTCAAAACAAAAAAATCTGTGTAACCTTCTATACGGGAATTTTGTTGATTTTGATATCTTATAGTGGCCATCTTGGAAAAAACCGCCATCTTGAAATTTCGAGTTGGGTCCATAGCTTATATTTTTCGAATCACCCAGCTTTACTTCCATGCCTAATTTGACCTTAAATTTGACCTTATATGTATAAGTGATATATGTTTATTTCCATATTTTATAGCGGCCATCTTTGAAAAAGCCGCCAGTTTGAAAATTCAAGGTGGGTCCATAGCTAATATTGTTTGAACCACCAAGAACTACTACCATGCCAAATTTGGTGCTTTTATCATCAAACCCACCATTTTGTCACCGATCGGCCGGACTATTAGATCCTATCCAGTCAATGTTAAGCAATTTATTAATGATATGTTATGATTAGATAATCAAGTTACAATATGATGTGTATTTGAGATTACCTTACTTGTCAAGAAAACTTTTCTTTATTGAAAATTACATGTATGAATCTGTTATAAAAATAGGCTCAACTACAATGTACAATCATAAACAAAGGAAATAAACTCCAACTCAAATTTATGTAATTTATACCTAGCTAATTACAATTCAATGTTTTATTTTAAGCTAGTTCACAAAATTGCAAAATGAAAGTAATCTTTACCCCTTCAGTGCTGACAAGCACTGTGAAGTTATGTTTTTCAAATATTACATAAGTTGAAGCTGCTCGATCTTACATGCCACACTCATTTATTTCGTATTGTGTTTCTTTTCTTTTTTTAGTATTATTATCAACGAAAAAGGGGGCATGCAAATTTAAATACATATTTTCTCCCAGAAAACAGTTTAGAACTAAAGTAACAAACAGAAAACTTGATTTAATTGGAAATGTGCTACATGTGTTTAGAAAACAAAATCTCACTTTTTTCCTAACTAGAGAAAATGCATCGCAAATTTTGTCGATGGGTTGCAGTTTCAGAACAGAAATAGTATGTATAATATCCAACTAAATAGTGCTCACATTGGAAAGGAAACAGAGACAGAAAGTAACTGAGCTGTAGCACATTTCCTATAGACTATGACACCATTATGATAATAAGAAAAAGTGGTATGTACCTTCCAGGAAGTTGATTGCTCTTTTGTGTACCCTACTTATGTTAATATATCTGAACACTTTGATTTGACAAAAAATACATCTATTGAGAACATTAATCAGGTGAACAAAATAGAAGATAAATTTACTTAGAGGTACAAATGAATTCTTGAGGAATTAAAAAAAAAAGAAATTTGTATTGGCTGCATTTAAAAATTCCTCAAGCGCTAGTAGCCTTCTGTGTAAAAAATAGAAGATTACAGTCATTGTGCAGATTCACGCATGTATTTCTGCAGACTTAAGTGAAATTATTTCCGTTAACTGTTTGCTTAGGTTCTGAGACAATGGGCCATTCCAGTTAATAATTGACAGGTGGGGATTGATGGGGAGAATTTTTTTGATATGTATCAGAAAAAACATCATGAAAAACTACTTATCAGATTTGAAAATTAAGACCTATCAGATGTAGAGTTTCTGCTCATAATGGGTGGATGGGCTATCATGGGGAAAATTGACCTATCAGAATTTTTTGCTGCAAGTGTTGTACCCATCAGACTTTTGTACTACAATGGTTGTACCCATCAGAATTTTGCTGACACTTCGACCTGTCAGAAGATACCTTCTACCCCTTGCAAACTTTCATTTAGTACATATAATCTCTGACTAGTGAGTATATCCTCGTTATATCTATATATGTATTCAAATCAGTTTATTTTTTGTTGTTATTATTTGTATTTGTCACAAGTATCATGTTTTACTTATATGTCAATAAAGAATTATTATTATTATTAAATGGTCCTTTGAAAAAATTGGTTGCAGATTTATTTGGTGAAACTCATATAAAGCCTTCTTCTGTAATAAATAAGGGAAATATGTTAGACATACTTACTGGAACTGTGATGAGTTGATTAAAGATTTAAATTTTCTTCTTGATAACATCTATGTACGTTTCGACAATAAAGTTTATCAACAGGTTGTAGGTATTCCTATGGGCATCAATTGTGCCCCTTTAATAGCAGATTTGTTCCTGTATTGTTATGAATCACAGTTTATGACCAAATACAGTAAGATCCGTCTGAATTACGTTTAATTGATAAGTTTAAAACACTTGCCGTTACCGTGGTGATATTTTTGCTTTAAATAATCAAGAATTTTCTAATTTTACTGCTGAAATTTATCCAAAGGAACGTAATTACTTTAAATAACTCCAATACAGACAGCAATATTAGTCCTTTCCTAGAATTGGATATTTTAATATCACACTGGAACCCTATACAAAAATTTACAACAAAAGAGAGCGGATTTTTCGTTCCGGATTTTAATTTTTCGCTTTTTGGACGGTGATGTTCATTTGGCCCCTTCTTACAGTGTGTATATTTCACAACTTGTTCATTATTCCCGTGTCTGTAGTTGTGTTTTAGATTTCAATGAACGTAATTTATGTATAACTGATAAATTATTAAGTCAGGGATTTCGTTACCACAAATTAGTTTAAACCTTTACAAAATTCTTTCATAGATACAAAGATATGGTTAGGAAGTTTGGTTGTACATCTAGACTTTTTATCAAAAATGGGATATAATATCCTAATTTTTACGGCGATGTTGTTTATTCAAATGATTAATTAGTTTATATGGATCGTATCTAATCTATGGGCTTTATAAACTTATTTTCAAAGGTTATCAATTGAACACAGTAGTAAAATCTTTAAATATTGTTTTTATAGGTATTAACATTAATTTTGTTTTAAAACTTTGAAACACAACTAAATATATATCCCTATATACGTATAGCTATGAGAACTCCTGATCCTTCATCCTGTCAATGCTGTTAATTTATATTTTGGCATCGCACAAGGTGATGTATTTATCAGACTGTTTATGGCGTCTTTACACTAAATCCGTTGGATGTGTAATGATTGATAATTTAGTCTGGGAGAACATGATTTATTTATTAGTCGTAATTGGCTTTGAACTAGCATCAGTGTAGCATTGTAAGCATGTGCTTACAAATAATTTTATAAAACGATTTTCCTTCAATAAGAATTTTACTATAATCGTTCAGCTTCTGGGGGCTACACCTACAGCCCCCAGACCCTCTGCTTACATATTATTTTCCAGTAACTGCGAGTTCTCTTTTTTCGGTGCTTTATGTCTATTGATTTTATGTTAGTTGTTTTTAGTGCCTCGTACCGATCTTTTTAGTTAAGCAAATTGCAAATGATTTTTATCGTTTGTTCTCTTGTTAAGATGTTACACCATTGTTCCAGGTTAGGGGAGAGCTCTCATAAACATGTTGAATCTCGCCACATTCTTTATATGACTGTCCAAATTCAGTGGTTGTCGTTGGTTCATGTCTGTCATATTTTTTTCGTAAGCTATTTTGATATAAATTAGGCCTTTGATTTTCTCAATTGAATTGTATCATATTTTTCATGTTGGGGTCTTTTATAGCCGACTATACGGTATGGGTTTTTCTTATTGTTGAAGGCTGTACGGATGCCTATAATTGCTGACATTCACTTT
Organism: Mytilus coruscus; assembly: GCA_017311375.1. Classification (NCBI taxonomy): domain Eukaryota; kingdom Metazoa; phylum Mollusca; class Bivalvia; order Mytilida; family Mytilidae; genus Mytilus; species Mytilus coruscus. The sequence continues at coordinate 3,232,535 of CM029602.1, read as the reverse complement.
ATTTTAACTTTGGTTGACAGTTGTCTCATTGGCAATCATACCACATCTATATTTTTATAAAAACGCAAAAAAATGGTTAAAATCGTAATTAAAGAGCAATTATTCCAAGAAGACTTATATTTGCTATATATAGTTTACGTCTATATATCTATTATATTTTTCAAGATAATAAGCAAAATTGAAAAATGGTTTAATTTGTCATTTAAGATTAATAACTCCTACAAGTAGTCGTCTGAAAGTTTTGATGTAAATAATCAGAAAGGCGATCTCATAATTCAGAACATTTCTTCAATCTATAATGGTTTACAAGATAACTTTCGTCGTGTGAATCTTATGTTATTTGTCCACTTTTGATAACTATATTTGATATCCAATCGCAATGGTCTATCTCCCTATACAACAATAATAATATGAGATTTCTACACCCCGAGTTTTTTGTCAGAACTTCTATGTTCTATCTCCACATTCCCATTGGCTTATTCATCTAGTTAGATAAGAGAAAAATATTTTTATAATGTTATGTCTCTACTATTTTTTATGTATTTTTGTTGTAAAATAACTGTTATCAAAATTAACTTAGTAGTAATATGCTTAAATTGTTTGCATGATTTGAACTCAATCTATGAGAATTTTTGCAAATCCTGCAGTCCAGAATTGAGGTTATTACACAGTTAAAACATCCACGGTCTGTCTCCAAAAAAAAATATAGGGATACATTTCTAAAACAACATTGTAGTGACATGTGCTTTCTCCAGAAAACGGGATACTTTATTTATCTAAGTTGCTTGTCTAATGAAAAAATCAATGGAACAAAGAGTTACTTTTCATGGAAGTAAATTTGATTCCTTTTATATAACTTTCTATGTCTCAGTCAAATATTTATGATATTGCGCTTTTGAACTTTAATTTTTACCACTACATGTATTGACAAATGGGAAATACATCATTATAAGATTCACACGACGATTGGTGTAATAGATAAAACTTGCATTTTAACCCCCCTTTTTTTATGTCATATTTTTTGACATGTGGGGTGCAGGCGGGGTAATCGGACACATTTTTATCTAAATACCCCAATGATGATTGTGGCCAAGTTTGGTTAAATTTTGTCCAGGATTTTCAGAGGAGATATCCTTTTAGAGGTTAACGGACGACGAACGCGAAATGATTGCAAAAGCTCACACCGGCTTTCAGGTCAGGTGAACTAATAAACTGCTTCGCTGAGCGCAGCTGGACACGCCCGCAGAGGTCCAACCCTGAACAGTTGGGGCAAAAATGGACACAATATTTAAGCTTGATACAGGTCTGAATTTGGATTCTAATTAAATTTTTGATATATTATATGTTTCTGAATTTAATGTAGTCAAAGAACTTGGAATTGGTTATATGAAAGATTTCTTGCTGTTGTGCAATACACTGTGCTGTTGCGCAATACTTAGTAAATCTGTTGTCCCGACTATAAATAAATAAAATCTTATAACTCGGAAACGTAAAATCGAAAATTTATAAAAATCAAAAGGGAGCTTACAAAAATAGATATAAACAATTTACCAAAGTTTCATAAAAAATGCTGAAAGCATTTTTGAGTTATTGTCCGAAAACTGGAAAATCCCCCTTTTTTTAATGAATAAAACACCATAAATCGGAAACGTATAGTCCGAAATTTATAAAAATCAAAAGGGAGCTCATGTCGATAGAAATAAACAATTCACCAAAGTTTCTTGCAAATTGGTGAAATTGTTTTGAGTTATTGTCCGATAACTGGAAAATCCCCCCTTTTCTAATGAATAAAACCCCAAAACTCGGAAATGGTAAATCCGAAATTTATAAAAAAGGAAAGGGAGCTCAAGTCAATAGATATGAACAAATCACCAAATTTCATGCAAATTGGTGAAATTGTTTTGAGTTATTGTCCGAAAACTGGAAAATCCCCTTTTTAATGAATAAAACCCCAAAACTCGGAAATGGTAAATCCGAAATTTATAAAAAAGGAAAGGGAGCTCAAGTCAATAGATATGAACAAATCACCAAATTTCATGCATATTGGTTAAAGCGTTTTTGAATTAATGTCCGACATGTTGAAGACGGACGGACGGACAGACCGTCAACGGTATACCATAATACGTCCCGTAAACGGGCGTATAAAAACGGACAAAGCAACAAACGGTGAGATGCTACGTTTTATTAAAGAGTCATAGGTCTTCATTCAAAGGGAACTTTCAGTAAATATTTCATTCAAAGTTAAATCAATACAGATAAGGAATGGGGCATGCATGGAATCTGAAGGAATACATTTATGGTGTGAATGAGCCTTATAAGACCTAAATTTGAATGAAATATATAAATACACGGTTAGATTCAGCATACCCAAGTACACCAAGAATATAATTTATTTATTTATGGACATTAGGTTTTAAAATGCCCAATAAAGGAATTTAGTTTTACTGGAATTGGTAGGAAACCTTTTATTAAATTAAGTAATATTTTTTTGGTGTTTGAATATTGCTACAAGTGGGGTACAGATGGATGTGTATGGTAGTTGAGGTTTATTTGTCATCCGGTAATGTTTGGTGTTTTTAAATATATTGTGACATTGGAGGATGGGAAAGGTGAAGGAGGGGGAATTTATTTTTCTTGACATTTTGCAACTTGATAGAAAATATTATTGATCTATCACAAGTAGTTCCTATCAAACTAACTTAAGCAGAAAACTCAACATTGAAAATTGCTTATTAATTGAAAGTCGCTGGACTTCGACCTGGGGAGCAGAGCCTCCAAATAGCTGCAATGATAGTAATACAACTTTATACAAAATATCATTGATTTAGCACAAGTAGTTTCTATCAAACTGCTGCTGTCACCACTTTCGTTGCAGGCAAGACAAAATTGCTTGTTTAACCCTTTTTGGCACCGAATTCCTAAGCTGATACAGCAATAACCTCAAATTTCAATCCAATCTTCCTTTTGTGGTATGGAACCTTGTGGTACAATTTCATACAAAACCATACACTTACACTCAAGTTATTGTCCAGAAACCAAAAAAATGTTTGCTTTTGGCCACTTTTTGACAAAAATTCTTAAACGGTTAGGTCCATAACCCCAAAAATCAATCATAACCTTCCAATGTGGTATGGAACCTTGTGGTTGAATTTCATAGAGATTAATAAACTTATACTCCAGTTATTGTCGAGTACCAATGTCTTCGGATGACAACAACATACACCAAACAGTATACAGCTGCAAATATTTGGGTCGTATAAAAACAAGTGGAACATTCAACTTACTAGTAGTTTCTCCGACAATACAATTATCAAAACAAAAACAAAATTTTTAAATCCTGCCTCCCTAAAATACTGTCAAATGCCTTTCTATATTAAGATTATATATACACATATAAAATATTTAAAATTTTATTCAGTTGAAAGATCTCTGGTTTTCTGATGATCAATGATTATCAAATGAAAAAAAGTTGCATAAATAAATAAACATTTCATTGAAATGAGCAATATGACATATCTTACATGTAATTAAACATGTATACAAGTATTAACAATACTTATCAATCTGACAAATATCAAAATTTGAAACACTATCGTACAATATTTTCAATCATTTTCTCTAAAACCCACTCTCCATCATTTGAGTTTTATATAAGCATGATCTAGTTGAATCATGCATTCAATTTTAGCTTACATGTCACAATTGGGCATATGGTGCACAACTATTTCTTAATGTCTCATAGCCTTCGTATCAATAGTTCAAATAAATACATCACACTAGCTGTATAATTTGCATATAAACAATATTTGTTTATACCAAGAGAACAGCATGAAATATTAGATTAAATTGAAGCAAAAATGCTGTAACCTTATAGAAAGTCACTTTTAAATCTCCAAACAGATTTACAACAAATTCCACTACATATCAAAAGAAAAACTTTCAGTCAAAAATGCTCAGTAGTAAGAATTGGCAATATTTAAAATCATCATGTCCGTCTTTAAAATACTCCTCATTCATACACCAGATAGCAGCAGTTCCCTGAGTTGATTCAATTCCTGTATGAACTGGACCTTTATATTCTCATGCTGTCTTTCTTATTTTAGGCCACATTTCTTTGAAACCTTAAATAAATAACAAAAACAATTAATTTATCTTCATTCTTGTTATCATTTAAAAACTTAAATGCTTCCTTTAACATGTTTAAGGGTTGTAAAAAAGTTGACAGTGCACACATTTTTATGCCTTGGTTCCACTTATACACACAAAAATAATTACAAAAAGAAGCATTCAATTCTTAAAAACTGACCTGTATTACAGAGAGAAAATGCACAAGCAATAATATTGTTTTGAATGCACATGAAACCTATTCTTCATTTTACAATTACAGCATGTCAAATAAATGGTGAATCTGTCCATGGGGCACATATGATGCCCCCGCTTGCATATAACATTATAAAGGGACATAACTCAAGAATGGTAAAAGTGATGCTACCCTAATTCGTACTTGATTTGAGTTTTGTGGTAATAAGCATTGTGTATAAGTTTCAAAACATTTGGTTGATGCAAGCTTAAGAGAACGGAAACGAAATATTCAGCTATTTTTCCATTTGTAAAGGGCATAACTCTAGAAAGGTAAAAGTGAAGCCAACCAAATTTAAACTTGATCTGTTTTTTGTGGTTATAAGCATTGTTTAAAAGTTTCATAACATTTGGTTGAGGCAAACTAAAGAAAGAGAACGGAAACCAATTTCGAGAAGTACGGACATACAGACGGACAAGGGTAAAACTTAATGACCCCTCTGCAATAAAAATATCACTAAACAATGAAAGAAATTTTCCTTCATTAAACTATTTTTCCTGAAAAAACTTGAATTGAGGGATTTGTCTTACTAAAATATCCTCCAGTTAATTACACTTTTCAAGTTTTTAAAAATATCAATTTTTTGTTAAAAAGAACCCTACAATTTTTAACACCCAAAAATATCCTGAATTTTATGACTTGCCTCTTCATAAATTGTCCAGGCCATTGCTGCCATAAGAGTTCTTCTTAACGCTCTTGGCACCATTCCACGTAAGAAACCATTAAATCCATCCTTCTACAAAACAAAACAAGGTTTAAATCGAGTTTATTCACATTTTACAATGACATTTAACATAATAAAAAGTTTTCAGTTTTTTTTTCATAATATTTGCTGCACTCAGTCTTCAGTCCAGTCAATTTTTCTAGAAAGGTCTCCCATATGCATACATGTGACAGAGTTGTCAAGTCACAACTGGAGGTTTTGAAAATTTTCAGCTGGAGTTTGGGCCTCATAACTGAGATTTTTTATCGACATCTTTCTATGTTTCCAGTGTTCATTTTGATGATAAAGCTACATATTTCCCCTTTTTTAATAAAAAGTATTCCTTTTAATGTATTCTCTCTGTATTGATACCATGTGAAATATTTGTCTATACTAAGCTTTACAATTTGTATATGATTTTTTTCCTTGCCTCATCATTAGTGTTTCTCAGTTCCATCATCCAATAATTATTTATGTGTTTAAAAGTGTTCTTCCATTTTTTTTCCAGCTTATTTTGATTTAGCCAGATTTAGCATATAAACTCTCTCACAGACATTGTGATGAGGGGGGTTTTTGACCTTGACTACCCATAAGGGTCTTGCACAATCAGATTGTTTACTTATGAGGGATTTTGACGACCTTGACTGGCAATAAAGCCCTAGCACGGTCGGTGTCAGATTGTGATGATGATGAAGTGTTTAACGACCTTGACTGGCTTTACAGCCCTCGCACGGTCAGCTCGGTGCCCGAAAGCATTTGGTGAGCGTTTAAATATTTTCATGCATGACGATGGAAAGTTGGAAAGTTTTGGTAAGATCTTTTTGGTATGTTGACTATTTAGTCAGATTGTTGATGATGGGAGTCAGATTGTATATATATATATGGAAGTTTTTAACAACCTTAACTGGCTATACAGCCCTTGCACGGTCGGGTTCCTTGTCAGATTGTATATATATATATATATGTATATATATATATGGAAGTTTTAACGACCTTGACTAGCGATACAGCCCTTGCACAGTCAGCTGTCAGATAGTAAAAGTTCAATTACAAAAATTATAAATTTCAATTTAAGCACTGAAAAGAAGTATAGATCTCTCAAATAATTTTCAAAATAATATTTTCTCATTTGTCCTAAGACTTTTAAGATAATTACTATCCTTATATGATTCTTTGTTCAATTTGTATTTCATTCATATTCTTTTATCAACTTACATTATTTTAAGGAGGATAACTTAAAACATGATCAAACAAGGTAAGTAACCCCAAATTTCTGATATGTTTTAAGAAATTTTATGAAAGACTGATTTTTTGGCTTGTAGGTAGTTTGTGAAGACTGAACTACTCCAATCCATTTAAAATACAATTTATATGTCCACACTTTGCTTTATACAAGGATCTGTTAATGCTTCCTTATATAATCTTGTAATAAGAGACATTTGGGGATCCTCTAGTTTAGTAGTATTGATACAAACCTTCAAAGGCTGAAATTTCATTGGCTGATGTAAAAATTACCAGAACAGAAAGTAGAATGGTGTGTTTACAGATACTTGTAAGCAAACCGTGGACACTGGATCAGTATTTTGATTGGAACTTCTCTCTCAACTTTTAAAAACAAATCACAATTATGTTGCCAAACTTCATCTATTCTTTATAACTGCAGAAATTGAAGGGCTTTAAATATATATTTTTGTTAGTTATCCAAGTTTGTTTTCATCTTTTTTTTTTTTTTTATTGTGCAATTAAAATACTTTACCTGATAAATAATTTGGAGGGTCTGTTTTAGCTTCTTGTATTTCAGTGGCTCTAGTTGCATGTGTGTTTTAACTACATCAGCAGGTTGTGTGATCATTGATGCCATCATCCCAGCTGCAACCCCAGACATGAAGTGATAGGCAGGAAGTAAATTCTCATTTTTAACATCTGCAAAAGAAAACAGAAGCCAGGGCTAAGCGCTTTCTGTTCCCAATTTCCATGATGGTATATATATCTGCTAGTTTTGCATATATGCATTTTCAAAACATGAAGACTAGCCTTTGGAAGAACCATGTCCAGATTTTTTTTTCGGTTATCCCTCCAAATATGACTAATATAATTTTAATCAAGTTACTCCCCCTTCCAACAGCTTCTCAAAATCCCAAAATGTTCTTTTCACATATTCAAAATTAATTCATGGTTTTTTCCATAGGCTAGACTGTCCTGCAGGACATCTCTGGACAAGCAATCAAATCTAAATGAAACAAAGCATGCTATTTTAATTCCTCATTTTTACTGCCACAAAATGTGACATATTTTGAATAAAATTGGTTCATCTAAAAAGGAAAGGGATTATATAAATATATACATATTTCAAAACTCTTAATAAATCTTTTTCACCTGCAGATAAACAATCTTCTCAAGTTACTGTGACAATCAACTTAACACAACTGATGAGGAAAATTAAAAAAAATAACAATGCTATTTCTTAAGCTTTTGAAGAATTTAAAAAGAGTTAAAATACCAAAATTTCTTAACCTGTGATCATACTTCTTGCAGAAGGCTATGAAAACAGGAAGGAAAATCTTGTAACTTAGAATTTCATTCCTGCTTTCCACAAAGCAATTTGATGTGTGTGTATTAAATCAAGAACATGCGTATTCACTCTAATGCAACATTTTATTCTGGTATTTGAAATTTCTACAGAAGACAATTGCAGCATGATATCGGAACTTGTTATCCTTAGATGTCGCAGGAACTGAAGTAACTTGAAACAGAACTTCTTTTTGTTTCAAATTTCAAACACGGTTCCCAATATTTTTTTTTTCCACAGCGTGCAAATCTTTTTCTTTAAATAATCTGACATACTGTGAAGGTTTGAATATGTCAAACTAGACAGACCTATGAATGAATCTGACATACTGTGAAGGTTTGAATGTGAAGGTTTGAATATGTCATACTAGACAGACACATGAATGAATCGGACATACTGTGAAGGTTTGAATATGTCAAACTAGACAGACCTATGAATGAAGGTTTAAATATGTCAAACTAGACAGACCTATGAATGAAGGCTTTTCATATTTTGTTTTTATTGGTTGTTACTCACTTTTCCTCTTAACCGATTTCATTTTTTTCTCCACTGTAAACCGGTTTCAAGTCCATCTTTTTTTTAATTGGTTGCTTGACTTGCTTATCCACTGGTTTTTTAATTTTTTTTCAAATAAAATAAACATGCAAATAGTCTCACTTTGTTTCCTTAAAGAAATTAGGACTTTTTTGTTCCTCATTCTTCAAACAAACATAGTAAGTATACAAACACCTCCTGCAAGAGAAAGATCATACTATTTTTGAGAAAGATCATACTATTTTTCATTTATACAATTAATCTTTTCAACAGTAACATTTGTTGAATTGTACAGTAACCTAAAAATTCATGCCATCTTGTTTCGTCTATCAAGTGAAAAAGGTTGCACAAACTTGAGCTCTGAAATATGCAAGACAAACAAAAACATTTAAGATTAATTCCCTTTCTGAGGAGCATGGATTTGGAGTCCAAGAGAAGTTACTGCAAGACAAACCAATCTACCTGCTATTAATATGGAAACAGACTTTTTACCTCTTTCATCTCCTGGACTCTGCAGCTAGTAGGAGGAAAATCTATAATAAAATACATATAAAAAAACAGGCAATTAGTGAGGTGTTTTATTTGACTACCAATTAAACGGCAGCCCTGTGGAAAATTAATTTTCTTGCGATATTTTATATTTAGCAAATGTAAATAAGATAGACAATTTTAAATCTTATAATTTTTATTAAATTTGAAAATGGTCAACAGAGACAAATTTCCAAAAATATTTAATAATTCTAAAATAATCATTTTATTCTAAAAATATGTAAAACTAAGAATCATACATTACAATGAAGAAACATTTTGAAACCTTTAGTTCATAAAATTATTTAAGCATTCAAGACCTTTTAGGTTTATAAATTTTGTCCTAACACTTTTGAATTTTTCAAAAAGATTATAATATAAAGAAAAACACAGCAAATTTTGTTTAAAACAATTCCTTAACAATATTTTATGGCAATATTAGATTCAATTTTTTAAGACATTTAAAAGAAACATCCCTGAATAGTTTATGCAAATATATGTAAAGTTATGGTAATGTAGAGAAACCATTAACTAGTTACACTTACTTCCACTAATTGAACTCTTTAGTTGAGAGTAAAACATGAAGTAGAGCCCAGAAAAGGGCACATCCCTTGCCAGTGTTGGAGACAGACCAGAAAACAGAGCTGAAAAAAAAATGCAAATCAAAATAAATATTATTTTTTCACATATATAAAGAAATAATGTACTTGCATTCAACTATGGATACAAAGTCTGAAAATCATGAATCTAAAATTTAAATTAAATGTTTATACAACCTGTACAATGTCAAAAATATACTCTACATGTTTCTTTTTATAAACTTGCATTGTTAAAAAAGATTCCCAAGTCTTCAACATTTAATTCCCATCTTCATCTCTTAACCTTTTTATGGCCACGGCACAAAGTGGTTGGGGCCATATAGTTTTACCCTTATCTGTTATTCCGCAACAAATAGTTTTATAGACTTTTTTCTAAATGACTTCACATATAAGGCTGATTTTTAGTATGTGAGTCTACTATGATGAGTTACAGATTGAGTTTGCGTTTGGTTCTGCTACGCTGATTTGTGCCATAATTACAGGCTTTGGATTTGGAAAATTTATGAAAATAACAGTTATACAGATTTTCATTCTCAAATTTCCACTTCACCTGTATCTTGGCATTGCACAAGGTCAAGTTTTTCTCTGACTGTTAATGATGTCTTTACACTAAATCCGTTAAATGTTGGATGTGAACTGATTGATATTTTAGTCTTAGATGCAGGATTTTTTTATTAGTTGTTATTGGCTTTGAACTAGCTGTCAGTACTCTCAGATCTGTACTTGGTGTCTGTTTTGTTATAGGGATGTATAAGTACCCTACAACATCCGGTCTGTGTTTTTGTTTGATGTATTTGTGTTTTGTATCGATGAGTTAAGCTCTTTTCAACTAATTTTTATAGTTTTTTCTTATGTTGTACGGTTACACCACTGTCCCAGGTTAGGGGAGAGTTGGCGCCTTCAAACTAATTTTACCCTGCCACATTCTATATGTGCCTGTCCCACGTCTGGAGCCTGTAATATAGTGGTTGTCGTTTGTTGCTATATATCATATTTGTTTTTCATTCATTATTTTGTACATCAAGCAGACTTGTTTGAATTGTTTTATATTTGTCATTTGGTGCCTTCTATAACTGACTACGCAGTATGGGTTTTGCTCATTATGAAGGCCGTGCAGTGACCCTATAGTTATAAACTTCTATGTCATTTGGCAATTATACCACTTCTTATTTTTTATATTGGGGCCATTCGTATGTAGTTTTATACTTACTTTTTACACCTTCTGTTTTAATAATATTGTTAAGAGCACCAAACATACTGCTGTAATTAAATTTTCCACTCTGAAATACATAAATACTACTTATAAAACACACAGTTTAGGATTTATGAATATAACATGTATAAGGTTGATTATCAATAAATAAAGGGGCACAACTCGAGAATGGTTAAAGTGACCCCACCAAAATTCAAACTTGATCTTTATTTTGTGGTAATAAGCATTGTGTATATGTTTCAAAAAATTTGGTTGAGGAAACTTAAGTTAGAGAACGGAAACTAAAAAATTTTCAATTTTTCCATTAAGGAAGGGGCATAACTCTAGAACAGTTAAAGTGATGCCACCAAAATTCAAACTTGATCGCTGTTTTGTGGTAATAAGCATTGTGTATAAGTTGCATAACATTCGGTTGAAGCAAACTTAAGTTAGAGAACGGAAACTAAAATTTGTAATTTTTCCATTTATAAAGGGGCATATAACTCTAGAACTCTAGAACAGTTAGAGTGACTCTACTAAAATTCAATCTTGATCTTTATTTGGTGGAAATAAGCATTGTGTATAAGTTTCATAACATTTGGTTGAGGCAAACTTAACCAATTTGGGGACGTACGGATGGATGTACAAGGGTAAAATTTAATGCCCTCCGCTACGGATGGGGTTTAAAAATTGAAACACTGGATACAGTACGCACAGAGAGTTTGTAATCGCGAACTCTAATCACCGATTTCGGAGTGTAGCGGTGTGACACCGCGAATCACGGATTACACTCCCAATTTCCTCCAAAGATTCTCTCCCAACACCGCGTGGCTGTTAATTGGTTTATTGCCCATCGGATGTACTGAAGATTAATGACGCGTGACAACATAATCGGATTAGCCAGATTTATTACCTATGTACATTTAATCGATCTTGATTGCACCTGTGTGCTTTAAAACACTGTATTAAAATGTCCTTTCTTTGACAGATAAAAATGTGACATTATCATTCAAAATAAGATAATTATTCTTGTATGTTTTTGTCCCATGTCATTGTCATTTCAAATAAAACGTACCAACGAATAAAAATACGAATAAAACGCTTATTTTGTATTTTTATTATAGTCCGGTCAGGTCATAATTTGTGTTTTTCAACAAAGACGATTTTACCACAATCAGTATCTTTTATGACCTACTCAGTGAGCAATATCCGGTTCATTAATTGTTCAATATATAAAAATCAACTGGCTTAAAACAAAATGTTGTTTTAACGGTAATTTGTCCAATCTTAACCCAAGAGTTAATTTATCGGATCAACAAGTGAACTCTGTTACTTTCAATTTATTTTGCAATGTAAAATATTGTTTCACTACCTCCGGTACATTACCGACTTGGAATTATTTGAATTCAGAAAAGAAACTGTAAAGTGACAACTCCGTTGAACGAAGGGAAAACGTTTTGTATGCAATGTGCCCTATATTCATAAAAACACAACACTAAGAGACATTCCCCGCCCAGACACAACACAATAATCACAACCTAATTAATTATATGAAGAAGAAAAAATCATGTGGTGTTTATCTCTGTTATGATCTGTTATTGATCCTTTATTATTTAAAATAAAATTGGATGTTAAAAGTCCTTGTCGAAATAAAAAAAAAGAAGTATTTCAACAATTACTATAGAAACTATATCGTGAAAGAAATACGAGAAAAAAAATGTGGATCGGATTTTAACGATCTGCACATTTTCACAGAGGATCTCTACCAACGCCCAAAAGGAACTGAACGACATGCATCGTGTTTTCATCTACCATTAATGTATATTGTTGACCATGGACGTATAAATAATGTCCAGGTTTATGTTCTGTGCTGACTGATAAACGTAAAATAAAAGGCTGGTGTTCGTTTATTCAGAAAAGGATTATATTTTAGATTCCGGTTAATCAATTGTAAAAGGACCTTCTAGAGCCTCAATCTTAACGCACACAAATGTCAATCATTACAAAGCAAATTTAAACCCTGAATGAATTTTCCCACGGTCATCCAGAAAGGTCACCTGAGTTTACTGTTACGTGATAATATTTCCCGCTAAATAAAAATCTCGTGGACAAAATTGATGTCACTATTTTTAGCATTCAATATTGTGAGCGAAGTCAAGTTCAAAGTTCAACCACGCACTGTTGATCACTGAGATGTGTATCGTCTTCCCACGGCAATTAATTCCTTTAAAAATATTTAAATATCACTGTCCTAAATACAACACAAAGTTTACATTCATTGTGCGTAAATGAATATTATGCAACGACGAGTTGATGCAGCTATAGAAGTATTCCTGTTGTAGCCGAAATGTATTATTTATCCTAAAGTAATGCTAACAAATCGTAAAGAGAAAATGCCGTAGACTTATTAAGCATAACGAATGGTGAATAGTATTTTCTTTTTTACTTGCATATACAAGTTTTGAGACACGTAATTTTCTTTAAACTGTTCACATTTCATATTCAGCGTTAGTTTCCGTTTATTTTACGCAAGTATGTCTCTTTTCGTAAGTAATATAATTTACCGATAAAAAAACGAGGTCAAAATCAAGTATAGTTTTTTTATAAAACTTTAATGCAATTGAAAGAATTAACAACAACATTTTGCTTTTAAATCTTTTATTTTTTCAAGCAATTATGTAATCGTAAAATGAAAATAGCGTAGACTTATTAGCATTACGAATAGTGAATAATATTTTCTTTTTACTTGTATACAAAACTTTGAGACGTGTAATTTTCTTCAAACTGCCCACATTTATTCAGCGTTAGTCTCCGTTTATTTTACACAATTATATCTCTTTGTAAATTAAACATTTATTTACTGACAAAAAAAACGAGGTCAAAATCAAATAGTTGTTTTAATAAAACTAATTTTAAATGTACAGTGTAATTGAAAGAATTAACAATAACGTTTTGCTTTTAATCTATTTGTTTCAAGCAATCAGATATATAACCTGATTATCAATAGACAGGAAATACAACTGTTTAATTACATTAGAAATCTCTCATACCTTGACTGTCGTGTGCCGGCATAGATCAGAAGGATTAGGGCAATTAATTACCTGGTGTGACACCGCGTCACACAGGACTGGGAGAGATGTCGCTAATACAATAAACAAAAGGTAGCGAATTTACGCGGAAGTCGGAGGGAATACTCCCAAATTTCTCCGAGAATTTAGGGAGGGATGTCGGAGTTTCCTGGTGTCACACCAGGAATAATTGCGGTGTATGGAGTTTGGGATTACAAACTCTCTGTGTGTACTGTACATGACACCAAGTTTGTTGTTATTTTTGTTAAATGAATCCATAATATATCCTTTCATAAATTGAATGACTCACACAATTTTTTACACTTCTAAATCATTGTTCATAAAGATGTTTCTTACCTCAAATCTGGTCTTCAACACTGTAAAAGGCATAACTGTTATTCCTGAGGTGGCCCTGGCAACTGCTCCAATCAAAACTGATTTCAAAGGGTTGGGTTTCTTTCCCTTTTCTTCAAATTTTCCTTTTAAGGCTGTAATTCCAGAAAAGTAGATGGCAATGCCAGGGACTCCTCTTGAGATGGACTGAAAGAAGAAAAACAAAATATTACTTCAATAGTTGAACAACTACAGATAATTTTTTACTTCTAATTATGATAAAGTAAATGAGACATGTTATTCAAAACTACTATGGATGATGTGATTTTTTACTACTAGTTATATTCAAAAGGTAGTTTTTCTTTGTACAAAAGATAAATCAGTGACCATTGAATCAGCAGTCATTCCTTATATCAAACACTTATGAATACAAGTTTCATGTTACCCAATCCAGAATGTTTCACAGGGTTATAATAAATTGCTTCGCTGAGCGCAGCTGGATACGACCGCAGATGTCCAACCCTGAAAAGTTGGGGCCAAAATGGACACAATATTCACGCTTGATACAGGTCTGAATTTGGATTGTAATTAATTTTTGTGGTCGTAGAAAAATGAGGTGGAAAAGAGCAACCTTTTACAAGTTTTCATTTTGGACTGTGCAAGTTTTAACAAAAGAAAACAAAAAGAAAATCTAGTCATTAATGATACTTACAGGAACGAGACCTTTCCATAAACCTCTCATAGTGTCTTGTTGTACAACATTGCAAAAGATGGTGACCATTCCTACTCGTCCTCTGAAAAACACATTCTTTTTTCTTAATATAAAATTTATAATAAATGGTTTTCTGCAGTAAATTGTTTGGTTAAATCTTAACATAACTACCATCTGAAGTAACAAAAAAGATGTTAAGTAAATTTGACAATTCCTCTGCCCTAAGTTGTTCACAAATTGTTCTTTTTCTGTTATCATATTTAATAAAATGCTCCGCTGGGCGCAGCTTGATACGACCGCAGAGGTCGAACCCTGAACAGTTGGGGCAAGTATGGACACAACATTCAAGCTTGATACAGCTCTGAATTTGGATTGTGATTAAATATTTGACACAGCATAGATTTCTGACACAGAATGAATGTGGTCTAAGAACTTAAAAATTTTAAATTGGACATTCACCTATTGTTTTATGGTCCAATATCCAAAATCTAAATACATGGTTAGATTCAGCATATCAAAGAACCCCAAGAATTCAATTTTTGATGAAATCAAACAAAGTTTAATTTTGGACCCTTTTGACCTCAATGTGGACAAAGTTGATAACAGGGCCCAAAATCAAAATACATGGTTAGATTCAGCATATCAAAGAACCCCATATATTCAATTTTGTTGAAATCAAACAAAGTTTAATTTTGGACCCTTGAAAACTGGACCTTAATGTTTAGACCAATTTGAAAATCAAATTAAGTTGAATTTTGGACCCTTTGGACCTTAATGTAGACCAATTTGAACCAAAAAAATTAAGAATAAATACACGTAAGATTCGGCATATCAAAGAACCCCAGTAATTCAATTTTGATGAAATCAAACAAAGTTTAATTTTGAACCCTTTGGACCTCAATGTGGACCAATTTAAAAACAGGGCCCAAAATCCAAAAACTTAATACACGGTTAGATTCAGCATATTAAAGAACCCCAAGAATTCAAGAAATACTGTGCAATTGAATATTTCTTGCTATTGCGCAATACTGTACAATTGACAATTTCTTGCTATTGCACAATATCGTGCTATTGGATATTTCTTGCTATTGCGCAATACTGTGCAATTGAAGATTTCTTGCTATTGTGCAATACTGTGCAATTGAAGATTTCTTGCTATTGTGCAATACTGTGCAATTGAAAATTTTTTGCTATTGCACAATACTTATATAATAATTTACCCATCCTGTTTGGTGTGTATCTCCTACCATATCATTATTATTTGCTTTTAAATATAAATCAGAAATAACCAACTTAAAATGGAAAATTAAAAAAAAAAAAAATCCCCCAATTTTTGAACCCCTTATGATTCATCACCCCAAACTCAATCCTAGCCTTCCCTTTGTGGTATGGTACCTTGCAGTACAATTTCAGAGAGATCTGTACACTTGAACACAAGTTATTGTCTGGAAACTAGAAAATGCTTGTTTTTGGCCCTTATTCCTAAACGTTTAGGCAATTACCCCAAACTCAAACCCAGCTTTCCTTTGTGATATGGAACCTTGTAGTACAATTTCATAAAGATCCATACACTTACACACAAGTTATTGTCCTGAAACAAGAAAATGCTTGTTTCTTGCCCTTTTGCTCCTAATTCCTAAAATTTTGAGGCAATTACCTCCAAAATCAATCCCAGCCTTCCCTTTGTGGTATGGTACCTTGCAGTACAATTTCAGAGATCCATACACTTGAACACAAGTTATTGTCTGGAAACTAGAAAATGCTTATTTTGGCCCTTTTGGGCCCCTTATTCCTAAACTTTGGGCAATTACCCCCAAACTCAATTCCAGCTTTCACCTTTGTGATATGGAACCTTGTAGTACAATTTCAGAAAGATACTTACACACAAGTTATTGTCATGAAACTAGAAAAATGCTTGTTTTTTTTGCCTCTTTATTGGCCCCTAATTCCTAAAATTTTGAAGTAATTACCCCCAAAATCAATCCCAGTATTCCCTTTGTGATATGGAACCTTGTAGTACAATGTCAGAGAGATCCATACACTAACACACAAGTTATGTCTGGAAGTTACAAAAATGCTTATTTTTGGCCCCTAATTCCTTAACTGTTGGTACCATAACCCCCAAAATCAATCCCAACTTTCCTTTTGTGGTATTGAACCTTATGGTAAAATTTCAAAGAGATCCATTCACTTAAACTAAAGTTAGAGTGCGAAAACCAATGTGTCTTCGGACGACGACGATGCCAACGTCATACCAATATACGACCACCAAAAAAGTTTTGCGGTCGTATAAAAATCAATTGTGACCATGGTGAAATTGTTAGAAGTTTGTAAATAATTGATATGGTACTTCTTGTGTGCTTGATTGAAAGTAAAACATTGTTTTTTTGTGTTCCTTCCAAAATTTTTAACAATTAATTATCTTTAAAAATTTAAGGATCTACAATTAGTAAAATTAAACTGTTCTGACTATTTTTTGCCAAAAGATAACCATTGTAATATAATATGTATACTGTAAATTCAGAAATTAAGGCAAGCATTTATTATTGCGATTTCAGAAGAGACTTTGATGAAAGATTAAATTTTGCGATTTCAGATATTATGCATCAGATATTAGTATGAAAGTTCTTATTATTGCGATACTCGCCCAGACGCATTATTAGCATTAATAAAAACCTTGCAA
The DNA here is from genome assembly GCA_017311375.1 of Mytilus coruscus. Classification (NCBI taxonomy): domain Eukaryota; kingdom Metazoa; phylum Mollusca; class Bivalvia; order Mytilida; family Mytilidae; genus Mytilus; species Mytilus coruscus. Next base: position 3,215,254 of record CM029602.1, on the reverse strand, counting down.
TGATTTCCAAATTTACAGTTGTTAAAATTTGAAACAAAGTACATTCTATTCTAATAATATTTGACAGTCTACAGCCCCATCTGGTAAAGTTTTAATTGGCACTAGCAAGTATTTGCAAAACTTTGTTTAGACACATAATAACATGTTGGAATATTGATCTGCAGACTAGTAGCTGGAAACTGTTTTGGTGCAAACTTGAATCTGAAATATTGATTTTTTATATTCTTCTTCTTCCAATAAGAGGCCACGTCAACTGGTTGGCTATTCTGCCACATTTTTGGAGTGAGCACATGAATTATCTTTTGAAATTAAATAAACAAAAAATTTAATATTTATACAGGTGAAATTAAAAACATGTTGTATATATATTATATTTTATTTAATTATTTTAGGTGTTTGTGTACACTTTTTAAAACCTACTTATCAACTGATTATATATAAAGGAAATTTTAATATCTTACCCAACATTTACTGAAACTTGTAAACGGGTTTTAACCAGGTCTAATGGCTGGAACAGAAGTGTGGAACATGTTCCACTGAACATTCCACACATGAAGGATTTCACAACTGGTGACTGAAAAAATAATATTTAGTCTGATATATATTATACAGTTAATCAATAATACTTTTTTGTAAGTACTCAAGACTCGATTCATAAAAGTTTTAAAGGGTAATAATGTACAAATAGCACCTTGGAAATAATACCAGAGTTATCTCCACTTGATGTGCCGCCTTGCTACGTCGTATGTAGGTGTCTCATCAGAAAAATCAAAATATTACACTAACAGACGTCAGATAATTTGGACTAGTGCCAACAAGGAAAACTTAACACCAGTCAAGACTCAATGTGTGACCCATCGATTCTTATACTATATATATATATTGGATGGTGGTTACCAGCGATTAATTTGTAAATAGAACAAAATAAATCCAGTTTTTCATAGACCCTAAAAATAAATTCAATATTCGTGACGATTGATGAAAATTTTCTTTAATGTTCATATTTGACACAAATAGGCGTGAAAGCAAAACAAAATATCATACAAAGTTTCACCTGTCCCCCTCCCCTCCCCCATTTTCAACGACAATATTAATACACAAAATTGAAACCTTACCGTTAATGCGGATTCCATTGTTGAAAGTTTTTAAGCAGATTGTGTATCAGTTTTGTTGAAACAGTTGCCCGACCGATTTTAACTAATTCGGTTTATTTAGAAACGGGGACGAACCCCAGCTTGTTTAAAACATGGTCCGAGAAAATCGTCTTTTGCGATTGAAAAGATATAATCGCTTTGTAAAATATAGACTAATAAATTCCTCAGAATGTAATCTGGCTTTATCTATATCTCCTCCGATAAATAATTTCAGCAAAGACTCAGAAAGTTAACTAAGGAATTCTCTGATACACTAGTACTGTTCACTACTCTGTTGTTTGTTGATCTAACGTAAATTAGTGGCGCGGGGGTTAATATGTATATTCCTACACAGCTTGGCAACATGCCAAATAGGTTTGAAGCAATGTTTACGTCATATTTTATGTTTACTGTTTGCAATATAATTATTATTGTTATTTTGTCTATAAAATATACAAAGTTTCTGTAGATTATAATTCAGAGGTAAGGTACAATAATAATATAAATAAAATTAACGGACTATATTTACATTGCATTTTTTTTAACAGTAAAGTAGTAAAATAGTACTCAATGAAACCACTTCTGACCAGTTTTAACTGCTTAGATATTTTGAATTCAATACACCTCATTTTAATTTCATTGGTTTTAATACGTGAAAACGAAATGCAATATTTGCTCTATGTGGCTACTTTTATAGATTAGGTCATTGACATTTATATATATGAAATATGTGAATATTAGATTCTCACACCCATGAAGGCGTTCATTACAACAGAGACATATAATACATGTATTATATGTCTCTTGATTACAACGATTTGGAATATAGCTTAAGGAAAATGTCTTTGTCTAGCTTACGGGGGGTCTCAACATACAAATATAGGTACTGACGTCCGGCTGGGGTTTAAAAACACCCCCAAACAGGATGAAAAGCGAGGCTTGCCGAGCTTTTCTCCTTGCTGTTTCGTAGCAAGTATGAATGTTCATGAGATAGCAATCCCTTTAGGCATAGGCCCTATACAGGAGTGGATAAAGCGGGGTCCGAGGAAAAGGGGGGTTGTTTTTAAGCAACAAAAAATGATACTTTTCCCGGGGAAGGGGAGGGTATAATCTACGCCACCTAGCTGAATCACTCAGGATAAGTCATCCACCAATAAAAACTGACCACAAAGAAATAGCTCAATTATGCTGAAAATGGCGTTAAAGACCAATAAATCAAATAACCAATCTTGTTATGCTTAGGATTTTTTAAGCAACTAAATGTTTCATGATTTTTATTTTTAAAAAATACGCACAACTAACCGTGACAGATTTTTTTTTTTTTTTTGCCAATGCTGCGACATTATTTATTCAAGTTGTTTTCCCTCTGGAATCAGAATATTTAATAAAAAAACAAAAAACAAATAATTCTACACCCATTTAAGATTTAAATGGTTATTCCCTAACCGGAAACAAATTAAGTACTTGCCACTGGACATACGCAAACAGCAATTGTACGAATTTGCCCCCAGCAGAGCTATAGAAAAACAGTACATTAACGGGTGTTACACGGACACATAAAATTATATTTATTAAAAAAAGCTAACTATGTCCCAAAATGCTGAAATTAAGTAAATGTCTCCGAAGTTACTGACTGCAAGAGTAACTGCAACCATAAAAATGTTTCCATGTACAAACCTCTCGTGGGTTTGCTTAGCAGACTTACGCCTGGTAAACCATCAAATCTCAACCAAATGGTTAAGCGAGAAAAAACTGGCACTTCCTGCTGAGCTGTTCTGGTACTAAATATCATAGGGTAGGTCGACTTTTCATCAATTTATTGTCAATGTGTAAATATTTTGTTAATTAGGAGAATGTCATGCCATATATAACTAAATGAGAGCTTGTCTCGTTCATTAATCGGACCAATGTTATTTAAAATGACATCGGAATGACCTTTTCTCCCGCAGGTAAGTGCGGCCAGCTCAGTGGGTTAAATTTTTGACAAAATGACGGTGAGTTCTTCAATACGTAACGTATATATATCAGTATATAAGTGTTTTTTTAATCAATATAAACGTATAATAACAGTTTTTTTTCTCTATTTCTAATCTTTACGAAGCTGAATATGTTATAAAGTATGTCAGGTTGAGATTGTCTGGTATATCTGTTGTGATATTCTGGAGCAATGTTGAGATTTTCTGTTAAAACTTCCAACTAGCTAATTGTCAATCTGATACGACCGTCAAAATTCGTGAACCCTCTGTATATATAGTGGAGCTTGTTTCTTGTTTTGACATTAGTTTTGTATGACTCGTCTAGTCCTGTTGGTCTATTAATACAGATACTAAAGAGTAGTAGTTTTAAGCCTAGATAACGAGATGTAAAGTCTAGCGCTGAAGAGATGAAGATGTTGAGTAAGCGCTGGAGAAGTAAAGTCTATCGCTCAAGACGAAAGGTCTTGCGCTGTAGATGTAAAGTCGAGCGCCCATAGGTATAAGGTAGCAGTACACAGTTAGGAGATTGGTTTCGCAATTCGGCCCCGGTGAATTTGTCAAATAAGAAAATTATTCTTAGATAGCTGAAGAATCATATAACTTTCAAAAGGGCTTTATATGAACATCAAGATATTTTTTCGCATATTTTGTAGTGAATTTTCTGTTGGACAGTCCTTGTATCACATCCGTACCGACATTAGGTAGTCCAGAAATTATTAAAGCGTGTTTTTAACATTTTTTTATACGCTCAAACTTTTCCATTCAATTTTATCGAAAAATCATGTTAAATGCATAAGGTTTTTATTTGACATCTAGAGAGATAAATGTCAATAATTTGAGAAAAGATGTCACTCAAATGGATTGAATTTCTACTTTAGACCATATTTCGGGGACATCTGTGACATTTTTATCCCTCTTTTTGAAATATTTTGTATCAAATAAATGCAAATTATTTCCTTTGTAACACATAAAAGAGATTATATTTTATTATTTTACATATTGTAAATCAAATCTATGGAAGATGCTGTTTCCACACATATGCACATACATTACACAACAGTAAGCTTTATTTGTTAGGAAGCAAGGTAGTACTTTGAATCAACAGCTCTGAAAATTAAGATCTACAGCGCTGGACTTTCCATCTACTGCGCCGAACTTTATACGTACAGCGCTTGACTTTAAATATTCAGCGCTAGACTTTCTATTTCGTTATCTAGACTTTAAATACACCAATCTTTAGTATCTGTATTAGACCAACAAGACTCTATATAAAACTAATGTCAAAACTAGAAACAAGTTAAAATGACAACCACTATACAGAAAGTTCACGAATTTTGATGTTTATCAGGGGCGTTTCTAGGATATTTGAAAGACGGGGCGTAGAATCAAATCTTTAGCCGAGCGGAGCAAGGCGAAAACATTTTTGGACCTTTTTTTTTCTAAAAAAAATAAAATAATTGTGAAATATTAATAAATTGCCATATTCAATACAATATTAGCAGATTACGATAATTTTTATTTTTTTGAAAAGGGGGAAAGGGGGAGGGGTGTACGCCCACTACGCCTTCACCTGGACACGCCCCTGAAGTTATATCCGATTGATACGTAGCTAGTTGAAAATTTTATTCGACAGTAGTTCTCACTCAACATTGTTCCAGAATATCACAACCGATACCAGACAATCTCAAACTGACATATACTTCATAACATATTCAGCTTAATAAAATTAAATCGTATGGACATTTTTTTGTGTTCAATCTTTTTAAGGAAAGAGTTCCATATGGCACCCCCACGGAATAAACTATAATACATGATTGTGTTCTTTTAGTATGGTGGGGGTGCCATATGGAACTCTTACCCTTTTTAATTATGCAATCGTCTTTTAAATGCAAAATGTATTACTTTCTTATTAAAAATGTCGTACAAGTCAGATACAAAACAAAAGTAACAAAAGAAACGGGAGGGTAACAACCAGCCGTATAGTTTTTCTGCAGAACATTTGGAAACAAAATGAAAAAAAAAGATTTGTTTGGTGTTCTATTTCAACACACAATATTAATTAGCTGAAAAATTCCACTGCACTTTCTCTTCAAAAGTTTTTGATCGCCTTGAAGATATTTATGTACTTGTGTACTTAACGCTGATAAGTGGTCATCGTGTCATTACATGGAATTGAGGTGTCCGTCACCTGTGAGTCACATACCTTAATCACCCACGAATCATACTGAATATACAAGGTGTCGCATGACCATGTAGAAGCATGCAGATCAGAACAATCTGTGAAACAAATTTTATAATGAAAGCGTTCAACGTTAAGCCAAACTGTGGGGATTTTATCATGAAAGCTTTCAACGTCATGCCAAACATGTTTTTTTTTACCAAGAGACGTTCAACGATTGACCAAAGCTGCTGGCTTTTTTATTTGCGTATAGATGGTAGGTTTTTCATGGTCTAATAAAATTCGGGACAAGTATTATTTCAAAAAAATGTTCTGTAAATGTGAAAGGTACATTTGAACTTCGGTCATATAAATACCCCAACTCATTATTTGGTATATAAACAGGCCTTCTGATGTTTACTTTTGTAGATTCAAATTTTGAGAAAAAAATTGGATGTAAAGAATGGCGTCAAACTGTATGCATGTTATAAGTTTATGACAGGTGTGCCTTTATTTTTCTTTATATGTCTTTCTTCCTTGCTGTCTTGTAGGTTTCACCTTGGTGATTGATTGTTGTTTGCATTACGTCCAGTGGCAAATATTAATTTCATGCATGGTCAGAAGGAGAACAACTTAACAATGAATATAATAGATAGGCCCTGCGATAGGGGTCGACCGTGAACATTTAGAATACCACTGTAGAATGAGGGTATATTGGAAAGGAACAGAAATTTAGCCTTGCAAGAGGCCGTCTATGCATGGACCCCTCAAAGAGTTGTTGTAAGGGTTGTTAACGTGCAGAAACCTTGGTATTCTCTATTTAAGAAGCATCGAATTTAACGTCCCTATTCTAATCATTATCAGACGAGGTTGCATAATTTAAACATCCCAAACAACTAAGCGAACGCCCGGATTACTTTGACAAAGGTTTATCTGTCGGTCGGAGGAAGACCAAGGGAAGCCCATATATTTTTATACCCAGTCTACATTTCGGGTTGGCAGGTTTTGAAAGTTTTTAAACATACACGGCCTTATTTTTGAAAAGACTATTAGTGTTTAGGCGAACGAATGATTTTGACGATATATGTAATAGATTTTTTTTTCAATTGTTTAATATATATATATATACAGAGGCAATTACCATGAAACCTAAACTAAATAAACTCAGCGCAATTGCGTCATCAAACAGACAATTATTTCATAAATTTCGGCGGAGGACATTTTAGCACATAATTGATAGGACATTTAAGCGAGAGAAAAATTCGAACATTTTAGCGTTGAAGTATAACCCATTTCAGCACGAGATTTTTTAACCCATTTTAGCGAGAAGTGAAATAATCAATGCCAATTTTAGCGACAGAAATTAATTGATCGTAGAATAAATAGGATCAAGACAGCACAACATAAAAACTACTGTGTCGATTAAAATATACCACTAAATGTGTGAAAGTTAACTCAAGTGTTCCTAGTCCGTTCTACCCATACAGGAATATATACCCCAGAAAATGTGCGCTAAGGGCTCTAGATATACCCCCTGTACAATATTGTACATAACATTGCAATAAGAACTATTTCTTCTGTTTATCTTGTCTAGATTGAGGTGCAGATTCATCGATACTTTTTTTAAATTTAATATATGTTGTTGTTTGTTATTTAATGATAGTTTCCAGAAAACCCATCACATATTGCACTTTTATTTCCTGTATATTTCAGCAACACTTACATACATGTTTATTCAAATTGTACAACACTGCTGTACATATGTAATCAAATTGTAAATGCACTTAACTCAAACATTAAGCCAACAGAAATTTCTGTTTTAGTATGGTTATTATCCAACCAGGTAAGTTTTCGCTAAAATGGGCTATCGCAAATACAGGTGAACGGATTAATCCAGCGTTAACATGGGCTCTTATGTCTGCGCTAAATTGTCTCCTAGTAGTTTTGAATTTTTCGCTAAAATGTCCTGTGCCCAATTTCACCTTAAATTTATTACTGCATGCCCAATAAAATGCATTCACTTGATAAATAAATCTTGACACTAATTGATGCTTGTTGTTTATAAGCTTCTGTTTATAGGTTGATGATGTAAATATGAAGGTCGAGAACAAGTACAAAATGCAAGGTATTATTACATTCCAGAGTTTGTTGTCATTTTCGTATGATCATTAGTCATTGCATACGGTGTAGGTAAATGTTCGGGATATTATTTGTAATTTTATTTTTAACTCGCCTGGTCCACGGGGTCAGTGCAAGATATTCTTATCATATATATTATGCGTCGCATCCTCTGCACCTTTGAAAATTAAAAAAAAATACTTGCTAATGCTGGATGAGAGACCCTTGAACTTACAGTACACATACATCAGTGCACAAGCAGCGTGTATTATATATAAAACGTACTACCAGCGGGAATAATAGCTGAAAGTCTTGATGGGGATCTTCATTAAGTAGTCTTGAACTTTTTAGACCAATGCCATATTTTTCTTTTCTTTTCTTTCTTTTTTTGTCCATTATTTTCTAATCTTATTTTCTAAACCCATTTTTCTTTTTTCTAGATTTGTTTACCCATTTTTCTATATTCTTTACCCCCACCCCATTAATATCTATTATGTAAACCCCCAATCAGACACTCATCCTGTCCGGATTTTCAACAGGTGCGCTCGAGACCAAATTACATAAATCGTTAAGGTGGTGTAAAACCAAAAACTAAACGGAACAGACAGATTTTGTTTTCTTTAGGAAGTTATACTGTCATGAAATAAAAGTTCCTTGAGGTAGTTATACAGTGTCATGAAATAAAAGTTCCTTCATAATATTAATGGAAGACATCTTCTGGAATATTATTTCCACTGGAACGAATATTATAGTATTTGTTCAGAACGGAATATATACAATGGGTATAGAATATTTGTTCCAACAGGAACATATGTTATGGCATTGTTTATAACAAAGTTTCATACGTAACTTCTGATTGGCGGGACGATTATGGAGTACGTTGACAATATATACGACTGAACCAACTAGTTTTGATTTCTTCTTAATTATTCTAACTTACAATTTACAATAATTTATTATTATTCTTATACATTTTAGAGTCAGACAGGAATTCCGCTGGGTTATTTTAAGACGCATTAGTCGGTTTAGTTATACAAATAGTAATAAATACTATCGAAATCCTTTTGTTCTATGAGAGATCTAGAGGTTTAACGAATTAGATAAATTTGATGATATAACCGAAACCATGAATGAAGAACGTGAATTTGTCTTGAACAATTGAAACACGTGCGTTGTGATTATAAGTTGTTGGTTATAGTTGTAAATTTATTGGTTTAAAACGTGTTCTATATACATATGATTTTCTTTATATATAAGGGTCTGGATTGGAGTCTACAGCTCTGTATTTTTTTTTGCCAATTATTCTCTTTTCTTTATATTTTAGCATCCCACTATCTCTATTCTTGATTTTTTGGTCCATTTCTCTCTTCTATATTTTAACCCCATTATTCTCTATTCTATAAAACCCATCCACATACACACATATATATCCTTGTTATTATGGTGGAAATCTCCACATACTACTCACTGGAATAATTGGCAATTGATTGCCATAGCCCTGTCATGGAACGTGCACTGTTGACAATAGAAATGCCAATCTGCTACTGTATGGTGTCTTTTAACAGCACGACGGTTGTCACAAGTGAAACAGAACAGAAACTGGTGATTCTGCAAAAATAGATTTTAGCACAGGGTTTGGTTCGTATTGCCCAATCTTCAATTTTATTTGTAGTGCAAGTTTTGTGTACTGCATATTGTTCATATTTTCGTCATTTTATGCGTTCGGAAAAAATCGGGACTGTTTATAGTTGTCGATTTGTCCGTCCGTCTGTTCGACACATTTGGTGTCCGGTCATGATATTTACTTCAGTATCCCTTGTTGGACTTGAATGAAATTTATACAAATAGAAAATATAGAAGGTGAAGCCTGTTGATTATGTGATCTATAAGTAAAAAGTGAAGGTCGCCGTTACCTATAAACAGTGATTTTTGTGAAGAACTGGTTTCTGGATATTAACTTGAGTATTCCTTACAAAATTGGAACAAAACTTATATCGAGGGAAAATATAGGAAAGGGGGCGATGTTTGTTGTGTTATGGGATCAATAAGTCGGAGGTTAATCTCACAGTTACTATCAAAATAGAAAATTATACGAAAGATTGATTACCGGGCGATTACTTGAGTGTGCTTTGGTGGATTAAAATGAAATGTTTTAGACAAACGATAGAGAAAAGAGAAGAGTTCTATTGATTTGCATGTCAATATGTCAAAGGTCAAGGTCGCATGTTAAAACAGACGTAAAATTTAGGGACATTAGGTGCAATTTGTTGGTTCTTGATGATTTACCGTGGTAAACTTTGTGCATTTTGATAAAACTTATACAGCGTAGATTGTAAGAATGGGAAACGACGACTGATTTCGAGTTCAGTAAGTCAATTTGTCAAGGTCATCGTTACACAACACACAGACAACAAAGATAAATTAAAGATCGTCGAAAGGATACATCTTACTTACTAAAACACGACATTTAAAAAATATGCATAACCCATTGTAATTTGTGGTTGTAAAACTTGCAGGAATAACATTCAAATTATAAGCAGGAGCCGTCAAGGATTTTTGAAAAGGCGGGGGTGAGGGGCTAATTCCAGAAAAGTGAAGATATACCGCCAAGCGTAGCGAGGCGTAAACACATTTTTGGATGATTTTATGCTAAAATTTCAAATAAATTGTGAGGTACATGACATTTAAAAAAAAAGTTGCGATAAAATGGGGGGGGGTCTTTACGTCCTACCCTGGATCCGCCACTAATAAGTACTAAAATTGTATTTACTAGTACATTCATACCTATAGATGTATTCAAAACACTCGACCGTACATACAATTCAGATTACCATAAGTATCTATCTTATTTACATATAAAATACAACAACATGTCACTTCAATTGCTTTTCGTGCACTTAAAAGTCAGTTCCATGAACTGTTTATACATTTCATAACATGCAGTGACGTAATTTGTACGATGCATGAACTATCAAGCAATCACTCGTATCTTCAGCGAAACATAAACAAATTACACAAAGTGCATAATATGAATTCATTAAACCTAAGTTTTTATTACAACGCTAAAAACATCCTGTTATGCTCATCTTTAAGGTGATTTATTCTTAAGAATATTTCCTTGGGAGAGTAATTTGTTTTTCTCTTCGTCTATACAAAATACATGTGTAACTACTTTTAGAGCATATTAGATTTTTTAAAAACAACCAAAAAGGGTATTTTCATAGTCCGCTAATATTCTTATGTTTATTAAAGCATAAGAAGATGTTGGATGATTTTCACAAGAAGTCAAAGTTATTAAATATAGAAATATTAAGTAACTGTTCACATAAAAAAAACCAGAGGCTCTAAAGAGCCTGTGTCGCTCACCTGCATCTTCAACCGTGAATGGCCACCGCCTCGGTGGTCTCGTGTTAGAAGTTCGCCTCGAGTGCGGGAGGTCGTGGGTTCGAACCCCGGCTGGGTCAAACCAAAGACTTTAAAGTTTGTATTTGCTGCTGCTCCGTTAACCACGCGGCATTAAGGAGTAGGAGCAAAGACTGGTCGGCTCGGAGTCAGAATAATGTGTCCGAGAAGGGTGAAATGTCTTCCGCTGACTATTATCTTGTGAACTAGCACGTTAAAAATCCGGCTCAGTGTGTCGGTCTAGTACAAAACAGGATTAAAACTCATATTACATTAACATGTTCTCGTTCTGAATATGCATATTGATTTGCCGCTGGACGTTAAGTAGCCATTCATCCATCCATCAACATTAATGGCCACTTTCTAAAAATCATCATTAAGGGGAATAACTCTATAAAGCGTTAACTGACAATTTTAGTCATGTTGGCATATCTGTAGATCTTATCCTGCTGATAATTTTTCCTTTTTAAAGTTTCTATCTATCTATTATAGTTTTCAAGATAATAGGCAAAAATTTAAAATTATCATTAAAGGACAATAACTCCAATAATGAGTCGACTGAAGATTTCGGCCTTTAAGGCTTATTTGTGGATCTTGTCTTGCTGATCATTTGTGCTATTTAAAGTTTCTATCTATTTGTTACATTTTTCCAGATAAAAGGCAAAAATGGGAAATATTGTCATTAAAAAGCAATAACTTCAATAAGGGCTCGACTAACAATTTCGGTCATGTTGACTTATTTGTCGATCTTGTCTTGCTGATCATTTTTGCTATTAAAGTTTCTATCTAACTTATATAGTTTCTGGGAAGTTTGCTATAGCAATACTTTCCTTAGGCGTCGGCCTCAAACTTCCGGTGACAGACTATCGCAAATGTTCTGCTCCAAGATAATGTAGTACTAGTGTTTGAATACTGATTGTAAGAAGATTCTTTTGAAATTTTGAGTCCTTTTGAAAAGATTACAGCTTGAATAAAAAAGGAATGAATGTTCACCGACAGTTCAGATGAATTTAACTTCATTTTGAAAATAACTATCACAAACATTACTTCGCGGATCTTCCATGCGCTGAAGAGAAAATCAAAGAAATCTACGCGAGACAGCGTTTAATTCATTCATGAATATTTCATGAATGAACATTTTCCGCGCTTTTTTACTATGTACGATATTTACAATTGTTTATTATTAAATAAGTAAAAGTCCGAGTGTATCGAAAGAATCCCGTATGGCTGACATTACTGATATGTTTTGACCAAGCCTTCGGATAATTGACAAGTGATAACAGTTTGATTGAACAATTATACACAGGTGACAGAAATACTCGATAATCATATGGCTTATGTCACACGCCATCGATGAGTAAAGGTAAATACCGGCTATGATAGAAAGGTGCATGTTTTTGTTAAAACATCGATCAGAATGTTTTGATGCCAAAACATTTGAAAACTTATAAAGTCCGCTATTTAAATACTAGCTATTTCACATTCCAATGTGGATTTAAGGACCTTCACTCGTCCAGCATGCTCAGTCACGTGGGTCAAACTGACAGCTGAAAAACATTGACTGAACGACAGCTCGTACATATCGCAGCCTCCTCAGCGTTACGATTAACAATTACATTTGTACACAAATCGTTACAAGGATATATAAGGCAGACAAGTCAGCTTCTACTTAGAATAACTCAGTGTATCAAGACAAGTGCTGTAGCAATTATTTACATGATTAAATAAAATCTGTCCATGTAATAGGAAAATGACTTTCTTTTTTTTAGTGCTAGTCCAAATAATTATGACAAACCAAAAATCTCAAATGTTATTGTCTCAATGCTAAATTTCACAGCATCAACTATAAAATGTGTTACAGCCGGGTTATTAGCACCTCTATGAATCTAGTGTACATAAACGGTATATAAACTTTTATTCATGTCGTCATACTGCTATTGTTATGTCTCCACTATATTAAGTTTTACCCTTTTTCTTCTGTAAGTATTTACGTCCCTTACTTGTATGTACGTCCGTACATCCCATCTGTTCTCTAACTTTAGTTTTCCTAAACCAAATTGTATGAAACTTATACGCAATGCTTATTTCCACAAAACACAGGTCAAGTTGAATTTTGGTGGCGTCGATTTTACAATTCTAGAGTTATGCTCCTTAACAAATGAAAAGTTGCTTGCATTTTTGTTTACGATCTCTAATTTTAGTTTGTCTCAACCAAATGTTATGAAACTTATACACAATGCTCATTATCACAAAACACTGATTAAATTTGAGTTTTAGTGGCGTCAGTTTTACTATTCTAGAGTTATGCCCCTTTACAAATTTAAAAACTGATTGTTGTCGAGCCTTTGACTTTTGTCGAAAAAGCGAGACATAGCGATCCTACATTTCAGCGGCGGCGGTGGAGGCATCCACAAATATTCACTCTGTGGTTAAAGTTTTTGAAATTTTAATAACTTTCTTAAACTATCCTGGATTTCTACCAAACTTGGACAGAAGCTTGTTTATGATCATACAATAGTACCCAGAAGTAAATTTTGTAAAAAAATCCATTTTTTCAGTATATTACTTATAAATGGACTTGGTTTTCTGCCAGGAAACATTACATTCACTCTGTGGCTAAAGTTTTAAAATTTTAATAACTTTCTTAAACTATCCTGGATTTGTATCAAACTTGGACAAAAGCTTGTTTATGATCAAAAGCTAGTATCTAGAAGGAAATTTAGTTAAAATTTTGTTTTGTTTTTCCGTATTTTACTTAATGGACTTACCTTTTCTTCCAGTTAACATTACATACAGTCTGCAGTTATTTTTAAAACATTTATTAGATTCATAAACTATCCTGGATTTTTACCAAACTTAGACAGAAGCTTCTTACAATCAAAAATAGTATAGAGAGGAATATTTTATTAATTTTTCCTCATTTTGTTGAGCCTGCGATTAACAGCAAAAGTAGGCGAAACACCGGGTTCCGCGGAACACTTACGATTTTTTTTCAATTCCGTGCTCTAACTTTAGTGTGCCTCAACCAAATGTTACGAAACTTATACAAAATACTTTTAACCACAACACCAAGATCAAGTTTGAATTTCGGTGCCGTCATTTTACTGTTGTTGTTAGGGTTATGCCCAGTTACGAATGGAAAAAAAATACTATAAAATCACAGGCCCTAGATATGGCATGGGCACATAAAGAAATTAACAGAGCTTATTGTATATTTGATTATTTTAGAACAACAGTTCAAGGTTGCAATAGAAAATATCAAAATTTTATATGACAAACTTTTATGAAAAAAAGAAAATGGTTTAGTTAAAAATATCAAAGCTGTGATTGAATACATATTTAAAATAATACACATCTATAACCTATTTGAAAAATACATATCTACAGTTGCAAACTTCCCAGAGGTGCTATCCAGCACTTTGATTAAGATATTAGGCAAAAAAATTTGAAAATGGTAAAAATAATCATCTTAGGGGATTAACTCCTACAAGAAGTCGTCTGACAGTTTTGACGTAAATAAACAATAGGTAGAGCTTAACATCCTGAATATTTTGCCCTTGTCAGATTTTCTCTTTTCATAGCTGTTTTCGAAATAATACGCCAAACTTGTATTTTACCCCTGTGTTCTAGTTTTAGCCATGTCGGCCATCTTGGTTGGCAGGCGGGGTCATCGTATACATTTTTAAACTAGATACTCCAATGATGATTGTGGCCAAGTTTGGTTACATTTGGCTCAGTAGTTTTAGAGGAGAAGATTTTTGTAAAAGTTAACGACGACGGACGACGGATGCCAAGTGATGAGAAAAGCTCACTTGGCCTTTCGGCCGGTTGAGGTAAAAGAGTTCAGTAAAATCCGTAATTATCATGATTTCAAAAATTGATCATACAATAGTACCCAGAAGTAAATTTTGTAAAAAAATCCATTTTTTCAGTATATTACTTATAAATGGACTTGGTTTTCTGCCAGGAAACATTACATTCACTCTGTGGCTAAAGTTTTAAAATTTTAATAACTTTCTTAAACTATCCTGGATTTGTATCAAACTTGGACAAAATAGATATAAGAAGATGTGGTATGAGTGCCAATGAGACAACTCTCCATCCAAGTCAAAATTTATAAATGTAAACCATTATAGGTCAAAGTACGGTCTCACACCGAACAGTAAGCTATAAAGGGCCCCAAAATTACTAGTGTAAAACCATTCAAACGGGAAAACCAACGGTCTAATCTATATAAAACGAGAAACGAGAAACACTTATGAACCACATCAACAAACGACAACTACTGAACATCAGATTCCTGACTTAGGACAGGTGCAAACAAATGCAGCGGGTTTAAACGTTTTAATGGTACCAAACCTTCACCCTTTTTCTGAAACAATAGTGTAACATCACAACATAGAAAAACACACTATAAAATATCAACTGAAATAGCTTAACTCAATCAAAGGACATATTAACACCATTGAACATACACTGAACAAATAAATTTGACCTATGATACAATGTAAAAAGCTTGTTTTTGATCAAAAGCTAGTATCTAGAAGGAAATTTAGTTAAAATTTTGTTTTTGTTTTTCCGTATTTTACTTAATGGACTTAGCTTTTCTTCCAGTTAACATTACATACAGTCTGCAGTTATTTTTTAAAACATTTATTAGATTCATAAACTATCCTGGATTTTTACCAAACTTCTACAGAAGCTTCTTACAATCAAAAGATAGTATAGAGAGGAATATTTTATTAATTTTCCTCATTTTGTTGAGCCTGCGATTAACAGCAAAAGTAGGCGAAACACCGGGTTCCGCGGAACACTTACGATTGTTTTTTCAATTCCGTGCTCTAACTTTAGTGTGCCTCAACCAAATGTTACGAAACTTATACAAAATACTTTTAACCACAACACCAAGATCAAGTTTGAATTTCGGTGCCGTCATTTTACTGTTGTTGTTAGGGTTATGCCCAGTTACGAATGGAAAAAAAATACTATAAAATCACAGGCCCTAGATATGGCATGGGCACATAAAGAAATTAACAGAGCTTATTGTATATTTGATTATTTTAGAACAACAGTTCAAGGTTGCAATAGAAAATATCAAAATTTTATATGACAAACTTTTATGAAAAAAAGAAAATGGTTTAGTTAAAAATATCAAAGCTGTGATTGAATACATATTTAAAATAATACACATCTATAACCTATTTGAAAAAATACACATCTACAGTTGCAAACTTCCCAGAGGTGCTATCCAGCACTTTGATTAAGATATTAGGCAAAAAAATTTGAAAATGGTAAAAATCATCATCTTAGGGGATTAACTCCTACAAGAAGTCGTCTGACAGTTTTGACGTAAATAAACAATAGGTAGAGCTTAACATCCTGAATATTTTGCCCTTGTCAGATTTTCTCTTTTCATAGCTGTTTTCGAAATAATACGCCAAACTTGTATTTTACCCCTGTGTTCTAGTTTTAGCCATGTCGGCCATCTTGGTTGGCAGGCGGGGTCATCGTATACATTTTTAAACTAGATACTCCAATGATGATTGTGGCCAAGTTTGGTTACATTTGGCTCAGTAGTTTTAGAGGAGAAGATTTTTGTAAAAGTTAACGACGACGGACGACGGACGCAAAGTGATGAGAAAAGCTCACTTGGCCTTTCGGCCGGTTGAGGTAAAAAGAGTTCAGTAAAATCCGCAATTATCATGATTTCAAAAATTTTTATGAACTTTTTACTATAATAGGAATTCAGGATATGGTCAACTGTCTTGTCCGCCATCTAATTACACAAACCTGTACTATACTCATTAAAGCGGATCGACTTACTATCCGCCCCGACTATCACTATTCAGCAGGTGTACTCGAAGAAAAGAAATTTCATTTTTTTTGAAAACTAAAGTGACCTGGTTACTAAAGCTTGTAAACAAGAAAAAAGGGTGAAACGTTGCTTGGTTTACTTCCGGTGATGGTTATCTTCTTATATGCAATGAAATGTTGTGTGAAATTTTTACAACAGTACTTGGACAGGATAAAACTTCATTCATGCCAGGTATTCCTGTATTTGAAACAAAGATAAATTTTGAAATTAAAAAAAAAAACAATTTTAAAAAGCTAAAAGGGGGGAAATGGTGGTATTACCCCTACAAGTTATCACAAACCCACGCCTTTTAACCAGTTTCTTTGACAAACAGTTCAGTAAGTAAATCATCAGATGAGTTAATGTAAAAGTGCAACAAATTAAATCAGTGCACCCTTCCGTTATTAGTAAACACCACACATCGTTTGCAAAACTACTATAGTTATTGAATGAATCAAACGAGACAAGACTCGTCTCTGTGCTTATATCTTGTCGATCTTTTAAGCGTATCATTTATAATACACATTACCATGTCGACACTAAATACTGGATATAATTAGGGCATTACATTTATCTGGAATAAAGGTCATATGGTACGTTCGCTCGATGCCAACCGTTTGGTAGGTAAAACATGAATAATGCACGGAAAACAATGAAACCCAAAACCGTCTTGTGAAAACTACACAAATGAGATGCACAGTGATTGAACTTCTAATTGTGACAAGATTAGGATGTGAGAACACTGAATACAAATTTTGAGCGGATAAACAGCAGGATGTTTTCATTAATATGTACATGTCTATACGTTCGACAAGAAAACAAATCCATATATGGAAATTTTATGCGTGAAAATTAAAAACCTTTGAAATTAATTAATAAAACTTTAATAAAGACCTCCTTTGTTCTTCTATTTTATGTCAATTTTAGGTACATATATTCTGTAATATCACATCTTTATTTATTTAATGTGTCTTTGCTCTTATCCATACAATGTTTCGATAAAGCTGTCCTTATATAAAAAATAAGAATATAAATCCTTAATGCAAAATTACACCCATAAGGGTCAAGCAATACAAACAAACAATGATACAATACAATACAATACAATACAATACAATACAATACAATACAATACAATACAACATATTTTAAGGAAGAGTTCAATTTACAATTTTTTGTAAAAAACACAATCATAAGCTTGTCTGACATGGGTCTGACCCCTCAGTTCTAAAGACTGCTTAATGAAGACTCCAATATGACAAACAAGTTCAGGGGCGGGGTTTAGAATGTGTTTTAAAAATAGTTTATTAAATGCATTAAGATGTTGAAATAATGGTACATATAGTCGTTTAGATAAGCAAACAAATTTGAATGCAATGCAATGTTAATGTCACAATACAAAAAGAAATGAAATTCGTCATCTAGGACTCCACAATTTTTACATAATCTTTATGCTCTTGGAATGTTTCTGTATCTACCCAATTCAATTCCTAGGGAGTGATCACTAAGTCTAAATTCTGAGAGTAACTGTTTATGTATAAAATTATTGCAATTTAAGTATAGAAATTAAGAATAGAAGAACAGCATACAACTACTTTTATCATATCATATCGTTTGAAAATAGGGGTACCATAGTTACACCATGTGCTGGTGGTTTCAGCCACAGGATAGAAAGAGGTATGCGTCAAGTGTGGTAGAAAGTCTTGGATTTGTTTATTACCGCTGGCTAATTAATATAAATGCTGCACGAGAATAAAGTCGGATGCGCGAGTCTTCTTGTCAGTACACAAACTCTACATTACCAAGAGTCATGCAGTGACTCCTCGATACTTTGCACTTTGGTTTTCCTGTTTGAATGGTTTTACACTAGTCATTTTTTGGGGCCCTTTATAGCTTGATGTTCGGTGTGAGCCAAGGCTCCGTGTTGGAGGTCGTACTTTGACCTATAATGGTTAACTTTTACAAATTGTGACTTGGATGGAGAGTTGTCTCATTGACACTCATCCACATTTTCTTATAGCTATGGTCTAGTACCTCGGGCTGTACTGCAAGACAAGGCCCCTAGAGATGCATGTAATATATAGGCATATTAGTAAAGGTTATCTTACCAATGTTGTAATTAGATCTTTCAATATAGTTTACATTGGCACTAATATCGATTTTGTCATCAGCGAACTAAAACATAACTAAATTTGTATTCTTTTCAAACGGAATGTATAAATACACACCCCACGTTCATTTTGATCTATAAAGAGGTTAACTCCTAACTATCCTACTACCTGCCGATACATTTATTTTTGGCATTGCACAAGTCATGTCTTCTTTGACTGTCCATGACGTTAAAATACTAAATCCCTGGGATGTGTTTTAGTTGATTTTAGTCTCTGGTGCATGATTTTTTATTATTAATTGTTTTTGGCTTTTAACTAGCTGTCAGTAACTGCGAGTACTATTAAATCGTACTTTCTTATTTATTTGACCTGTTGATACTAATTGTTATGCTTTTTTGTTATTTAATATTTAATTATTCAGGGTTAAATCTGGTCTATATACCAGCTTTGATAAGTGTTTGGTATTACTATAAATTTTCACTTCTTCGTACTATAAACATCAAAATTATTTATTCTGTAAAAATATTTCCTTTCTCCATTTGAACTGTACACGTATACCTCACAACAAAATTATTTTCATTTACCTGTGATTAAAGTTATTGCAAATGGCTGATATTTTTGTTCAAGCATATTGTTTTTCTTAAATTGTTTAACATTTCACAGCGGTATAACGTTACTTTAATTATTCTTCCATTAGTTTATTTATTTTGTATTTACATTGTATCATAGATCAAATTAATTTGTTCACACACTTTTTCTTATAAAACCAAGTTAATGGTACAAAGAAAGATATTTTTACTTATAATAACATACAGATTTTGCACATGACAAGTTTGCACAAAACGAGCAACAAGAATGAGAGACTGATGATCAACCTGGAGAACATACTTCTATATTGATAATTCTAATTAATTTACACAAATTTTTCAATACCCGAATATTTTTTGAAATAAATAAAGTGCCGAATTTCAAAACATTTACTCGGCTTACATAGTAAGGTTGAAGCAAAGCTCTTCTACTTTCTGTTAGAGCTGTACAGTTTAGAATATAGTGAAATTCATCACCTATCTCTTGGGAGTTACAAAGTACACAGTACCTTTCCTGTCTAATAATTCTACGCCATCTACCGGTTTCTATAGGTAACCGATGATTTCCAGATCTAAACCTACATAATGTTATTCTATCTTTATAAGGTAATAAGTCTAAATATTCTTCAAATTCAAAATTTTCTTTAAACAGTTTGTAACATAATGCTTTTGGAGAATTTTCCATTTCTGATTTCCAAGTCTGCTGAAATTGGTCAAAAATTCTCTGTTTAATGCTCAACTTTAACCATTTTGGATTAAAGCTATAGTTACTCTGATTTAACCAAATATTTGAAAATCCATATTTATTCAAGATATTTTTTATACAAATCAACCATTCGAAAGTAAATCCACCATCTACGTTGAGTTTATAAATATATCTATATAGAATATTTGTCAATTTACTATCGGAACTGTTTACAATGTTAGACCAAAATGATACCATACGGTGTTCAACATATACTGACATAGGATAAGCGCCTAGCTCTCCATATACCATAAAGCTTGGGGTTGATTTTTCAAATTTAACAAAAGTTTACAAAACTTCAAATGCACTCTTTCTATTGCATCAATATTACTAAATCCCCAAATTTCACAGCCATATAACAATATAGGCCTTACAATTTTATCAAAAGATCGTACTGTTCAGTGTATGTTCACTGGTGTTAATATGTCTTTTGATTGAGTTAAGCCATCATACCACATCTTCTTTTATCTACACCTTGTGTGAATACGCACTCGCGCTAATCAACCTCTCGCAGCTATGGGTAAATACCAGTAGTCATTTGGACGCGAGCCGTAGTCGTGTAAGGCAACTAATCCAAGAGATGGAAAATTCCGACAAATCTCATTTGTTGTATCCACTCCAAAGGTAAAGAAATATTGTCATCTTAATCTTCTTCCGACTGGTAGTAAACCCCTTGCAATATTAGAGTGTCCGTTTGACTCTGAGGGATGTATACATTCGCACCCATGTCCGGTCATAACGGCGACATTTAATCCGATGCCTATTTAGTGTCACTACCTTTGAACGTTAAATAAAATTAACACATACTATTTGAGGGGTCTGTTGGTAGTCTGTTCCAGGCAAACTTTCTGTCCCTATCCAAAATCATACATTTTTTTCCGTTTTGAATTTTCCTTTGAGTTCGAGGTAATTTTGTTATTTAACTTTTTTCTACTGCCAGTCCAAATTTTCCGCTCTAAACGGTTTTTAATTTTTTGCTTTTGGTCTCGAGCTTACTGATGTAATTATCGGTATTATACTTCTTTTTAATCTTTTAATCATATGATTCACGGTCAACAAAAAGTTACGTTTACCATATAAATAACAGTTGAATAAATGGTTAAAAATACGCAGTCTTTTATTGAATAATGTATATTTGAAGTTTTTGGCAACAAATCAACGTTTAAGTTATTTGACAAATATTGATTGACAGTATGTAACGTTTAATTAGAATTAATTAAGACTCTAAAAATAGTCGTCCAAACGGAACCTGTACGTGAATAGCACAGATTATAGTGAGATTTTAAATCCTGAATTAAAGCATAATCTAAATGTCCAGAAGCATTGTCATGGAACATTTTACTTAGTAACAATGATGTCACGTCTTTCATTAGTCTAACTTTCCAAACTTTTTCTTTTATTTTACATGACAACAGATTTAATTTAATTTGTAAATTTTATTTAATCAAATATTTCAAACTACCAAATAATAGTAGTGCTCTCGGGGGTTCACGCAATATAACGATAAAACGATAAAACGATAAAACCTGCCATGCAGTGTTCAAAGTTCACAACATAGTATGACATCGGTCATTATAGGATATAGAATAGATAGAACTACGAATAGGTATCCATCTATGGGCACAATTGACCCAGCAATTAACAGGAGAATAGTTCAAGGATACATCAATTTTATTGCTGTTCTTCACCTCAAAATCACATTGAGGCCATCAACACTGGTGGTTCTAGACAAACTACATATTCAAAATATCAATTGATAAGCCTACCAGTTAATATTGCATTGAAAAAAAAATACCGATTTTTATGGTTGCTCGATCTCGATTTTGAAGCTTTATCCAGAATGCATAATTTGATTTGTCAAAATGTTGATATAAGCAAAGCTAAGTCAACATTATCATAATGAACATTAACATATTTAACAAGCTGTACATATTGTACGATATCTGACCTTCCATTTGTACTGATAATGCATGATTTTGTTGTATGCCAGTCTACCAGACTCCCATGTTTTCCATTTTATTGAAATGAACTTAATCTTATCAATGATCCATGACAATGAGATCAAGTCAGATGAACCCTGTTAGATGGACATGTCAGTATTCCATCAGTATTCTTCATACTTCGAGTAAAGTAATTTAGATTTTACATTATGATTAACCAAACTTTAGAATTCCATATTTTCCGAAATCTGGTGAATTTCGGACTAGATATGAAATTTATCAAAACTGCTTCCGTAATCGATGTCATAGACTGGTTCCGATCGCAATCAGTATGACAATATCAATAGCAGCTATCAGCTAATACGAAACGTAGTACGTAAAATGTTAACCTATGGTAGCTTTTCCATGATCGTTATCGCACATGGCATTCTGACGTTATGCAAATTCCGAAAATACATCTTTATGGTACGAATTTTCAGTGATAAAAAAAGCAAAGTGGGTACAAACAAATATAGTAAACAGGAATATATTACAAATGCAAAACAAATGATACAATAAATTTCAAAGTTTCTCGGATCGACTCTAATTTAGCAAGTTACATTACAAATGTTGACCTTTTCCAAACAGTGTTCATTATGTTTTGTTGATTTTTTATCGTCAATATAAAATATACTATACTGTTGTTTTCTCCTCTGTTGAGGCATATGATAGAAAGATTTCATATCGGATGTATTTCATTTGGCGTCCGTCGTCCGTAAACTTTTCACTTTTGAACTTCTACTTGAGAACCACTTAAAAGGATCAACATATTAAACTGTTATTTTCTTCATTGTTGAAGCATATGATAAAATATCACAACATGTCATTTTCATATCAGATGTATTATCAGCCCTCGGTCAATATCAGCCCTCGAGCCTTCAGCTTTTGGGCTGATAATACATCTGATATAAAAATGCCATGTAATAATCTGATAATAATTCATTACGCCATAAATATTTTACCTATAGCGTATACAATGTAGAATCTGACTCTGAGAATGGACATACTCATGAAAATTTAACACTGACTTATGAACCATCAAAATTAGGTCAAGGTCTGATAACCATGACTTACGGGCATGTATAACTTGCAATCATTCCATACACAGCTGACAGTTTGGTTAAAGTTTCCGAGAAACAAACCTCATCACGGTAAAATAGTTTACGTATGATCATGAAAATGAGGTCAACTTAAAATGGACATATGCCAGTCGAAACCTTCAGAAACATAAAGCATCGGTATAAAAGATGTTAAGTATCCACATCTTGTACGTTTTGAAATATAAATGCATATGGTGCAAAGAGCTAACACCGTCGCCTATGTTTCTGATTCTGGCAAAATTGTTGTCAGATTTGTTGTTTCACAGATGACAACGGATATGTTCCAATTGTCGTAACTACAATCCCGTCCCCTTTTCCTCGAATGTGACCTACCGAATTAGACTTATCACGACGGTTGCCACATGTGGAGCAGGATCTACTTACCTTTCCGGAGCATCTGAGATCACCCCCAGTTTTTGGTGGGGTTCGTGTTGCTCAGTCTTTGATTTTCTATGTTGTGTTTTGTGTACTGTTGTTTGTCTGTTTGTCTTTTTCTTATTTAGCCATGGCGTTGTCAGTTTATTTTCGACCTATGATTTTGTATGTCCCTTTGGTATCTTTTGCCTGTCTTGTCTGTGTACATCACTACACATTTCCCTACAAAATAACATTACACGACCCGTATTGAAGGCATTGTTAATCTTGAAGTCATTTTCAATATATCTTAATAAACTGAGTACCTAGAAATCTACGAAACTAAAGAACTTAACTTCTCATTGGTAGAATTCGAAATAGAAATTGTTACCAAAATTCATTTCAGTTTATGAGTTTAGCTCTTGTTTAGTTATAAAAAGATGAAAACTATTTTAAATAACACATTTTAATCTTAATCTGACATCATATTCAATTTCTGTGTTCATAAATATTGCAATTGAAATATATTATTAAAGATGTTCCCATTAATTGATTACATTTCTATAGATATACGTTGCTATATCCCACAGGTCATACATACAACCTTGGCTCCTTCACATTGTTTACTTCCTACGTTTGTGTCAATGTCCGAATAAATATAATACGTAACCACTTATATCTACTAGCCATTGAAATAAATTGATGTAGTTTTATGTATTTTTTTTTTTTTCTGTTTGTTTTATTTTGAAATTAATTTGATTATGTTACAAAATCATTGATATAAGCAAAGCTAAGTCAACATTATCACTTAATGAACATTAACATATTTAAAAGCTGACATGTACGATATTAGACTCCTTCCATTTGTATGTAAAATATCATGTAGGGTAATACCGTACACCAACTCCCAGTCCATTTTATTGGAAATGATTTCACTTATACTACATGGAAAAGTATCAGTCAATTGCAAACTATTTCTGGCATTCAGTTTCCATCAGTATTCTTCATTTCGATTAAAGTAGAAAGATCTTACATTAGATTAACCAAACTAAGAATTTACACAAATCTGGTGAATTTTTGGACAAGATATATTTTCAAAACGCCCGCGAACAAAACTTTCCGGCCAATGACAAATGTGTACATATTCTATGATAGAAAATCGTAAAAATGTTAACATATGAGGTTGTATATATCTTATCATCAGTCAAAAATATTAAAACACACTTTATTTCTGAATTTTATTATAAAAACAAGCGAAATGTAATATGTACGGTAATTACCCGCCTGTACGAAATTGCCCGGATCGACTCTAATTTAGCAAGTTACATTACAAATGTTGACCTTTCCAAACAGTGTTCATTATGTTTTGTTGATTTTTTTATCGTCAATATAAAAATATACTATACTGTTGTTTTTCTCCTCTGTTGAGGCATATGATAGAAAGATTTCATATCGGATGTATTTCATTTGGCGTCCGTCGTCCGTAAACTTTTCACTTTTTGAACTTCTACTTGAGAACCACTTAAAAGGATCAACATATTAAACTGTTATTTTTCTCCATTGTTGAAGCATATGATAAAAATATCACAACATGTCATTTTTCATATCAGATGTATTATCAGCCCTCGGTCAATATCAGCCCTCGAGCCTTCAGCTTTTGGGCTGATAATACATCTGATATAAAAATGCCATGTAATAATCTGATAATAATTCATTACGCCATAAATATTTTACCTATAGCGTATACAATGTAGAATCTGACTCTGAGAATGGACATACTCATGAAAATTTAACACTGACTTATGAACCATCAAAATTAGGTCAAGGTCTGATAACCATGACTTACGGGCATGTATAACTTGCAATCATTCCATACACAGCTGACAGTTTGGTTAAAGTTTCCGAGAAACAAACCTCATCACGGTAAAATAGTTTACGTATGATCATGAAAATGAGGTCAACTTAAAATGGACATATGCCAGTCGAAACCTTCAGAAACATAAAGCATCGGTATAAAAGATGTTAAGTATCCACATCTTGTACGTTTTGAAATATAAATGCATATGGTGCAAAGAGCTAACACCGTCGCCTATGTTTCTGATTCTGGCAAAATTGTTGTCAGATTTGTTGTTTCACAGATGACAACGGATATGTTCCAATTGTCGTAACTACAATCCCGTCCCCTTTTCCTCGAATGTGACCTACCGAATTAGACTTATCACGACGGTTGCCACATGTGGAGCAGGATCTACTTACCTTTCCGGAGCATCTGAGATCACCCCAGTTTTGGTGGGGTTCGTGTTGCTCAGTCTTTGATTTTCTATGTTGTGTTTTGTGTACTGTTGTTTGTCTGTTTGTCTTTTTCTTATTTAGCCATGGCGTTGTCAGTTTATTTTCGACCTATGATTTTGTATGTCCCTTTGGTATCTTTTGCCTGTCTTGTCTGTGTACATCACTACACATTTCCCTACAAAATAACATTACACGACCCGTATTGAAGGCATTGTTAATCTTGAAGTCATTTTCAATATATCTTAATAAACTGAGTACCTAGAAATCTACGAAACTAAAGAACTTAACTTCTCATTGGTAGAATTCCGAAATAGAAATTGTTACCAAAATTCATTTCAGTTTATGAGTTTAGCTCTTGTTTAGTTATAAAAAAGATGAAAACTATTTTAAATAACACATTTTAATCTTAATCTGACATCATATTCAATTTCTGTGTTCATAAATATTGCAATTGAAATATATTATTAAAGATGTTCCCATTAATTGATTACATTTCTATAGATATACGTTGCTATATCCCACAGGTCATACATACAACCTTGGCTCCTTCACATTGTTTACTTCCTACGTTTGTGTCAATGTCCGAATAAATATAATACGTAACCACTTATATCTACTAGCCATTGAAATAATCGCAGCACTATACTTACATCACATGTACAATAAGTATGTATGCATACTGATCTAGAATTTTCTGCTGCATTGTGCACCAATTAACCTTCTTTCAAGACAATCTTGATTTGCAACAGAAGCTATAGAATATCGTTTCAACCTAGCATACACTCCATATACAGGAACAAACGGATTGATCCAGGGGATGTATTAAAGGGTAGATATTGTGGGGAGAGGGGGAGGTAGAAAAATAGGTAAAGGATTGCTCGACTCATGCTTTAGCAATGTAAGGGGACACACACCATGCGCCAACCTATAATTCGCCCCTGACGCTTTAGCAATGTAAGGTGACACACACCATGCGCCCACCTATAATTCGCCCCTGACGCTTTAGCAATGTAAGGGGACACACACCATGCGCCAAACTATAATTCGCTCCTGACATTAGTATTAAATGTTTATTCAACGGAAATAATTAACATATTGAGTGACTGCTTTAAACAATTATCTATAAAGCGCTACCTATTGACTTCTGTTGTGAATTAAGATTACTGACGTTGAAAGACCGTTACAATAACAAATATATATATTTTATGAATCATGCAATAGTTATGCTTGCAAGGTTAAGAAATATCAAGCCTTTATTTTTAAACATAACATGATTTTTCAAGCTCTTTCTAGTCCAATAAATAAAATATGACGATGATCACATAAAAAGATAACCCCTTTATGACATGTCACTTTCAGAGGGTTGCTGCTCACAAGGAAGCTATCAAACCAAGAGTTTCAACTCGTGAAGTTGAAATCATACCTTCGTAAATTATTCGGACACCATCACGAGTTGGTTGACCGTTATGGAATATCCGTTTCACAGATGATAGCGGATATGTTCCAAATGTCGTAACTACAATCCCGCCCCCTTTTCCCCGAATGTGACCTACCAAATTAGACTTATAACCGGGTTTGTACTAACATGAGCAACACGACGGGCGCCAAATGTGGAGCAGGATCTGCTTCCCCTTCCGGAGCACATGAGAATACCCCGAGTTTTTGGTGGAGTTCGTGTTGCTCAGTCTTTAGTTTTCTATGTTGTGTTTTGTGTATTGTTGTTTGTCTGTTTGTCGTTTTTTTAGCCATGGCGTTGTCTGTTTATATTCGACTTATGAGTTTGAATGTCCCTTTGGTATCTTTCGCCTCTCTTTCAGGAAATGAAATTTATATTTACTATAATCATTACTTTGTTTTAAATTTGAACTATTCTAATGTAAAGTCATGACCTTCTGAAACCTAATAACGTTAAGTATTCTGATATCTACTAGACACGATCTATAAGATTGTAGCTCCTAAATAGTTATGAAGTCGAAACGATTCAGGTCAGATTGTTCTAATGGGATAGACCTGGGTTAAGGGACACATCTCTTTAACAAATGGTTTTAAGGGGGATATACCCAAGTTAAGGGACAAGTCTGGTCAAATGGTTCTAAGGGAATGGACCAGGGTTAAGGGACAAGTCAGGTCAAATTGTTTTAAGGGGATAGACCTGGATTAAGGAATACATCTCTTTAAATCAGTACTGCGTTTGAAAATGGTTCTTAGGGGATAGACCTGGGTTAAGGGACAAGTCAGGTCAAATTGTTCTAAGGGGATAGACCTGGGTTAAGGGACAAGTCAGGTCAAATTGTTCTAAGGGGATAGACCTGGGGTAAGTTTCGCATCTCTTTAAATCAGTATTGCGTTTGTAAAAGACTGATTAATCAATGCTTTTTAAGCATTCATAAGATACAGAGCAAGGACTCCTAAATTGTGTAAATAAATTGGATGCCTTTTCAAATGAACGGAAAATTACAGTAAATTTAAAGAAAACAAAAGTTTTAGTTTTTAACAAAGTTGGTAGAAAAAAGATGTTAAAATAAAATATGAATATATTGAAAATTTACAACAGTACAAATATTTAGGTGTGATATTTACAGCCTCTGGTACTTTTTCTGCAGCAAAACAAGAGTTACTAAACAAAGGAAGGAAAGCTTATTCTAAGTCGAGAAACATTTTTACCCATGCCTCTCCTAATGAAAAAAAAAAAAACATTATTATATATTTTCAATCTTACCATTAGACCTGTCTTACTATATCGATCGGAAATTTTTGGCTATTTTTCTCCTAGTAAACACAAAAATAATATAGAAAATTATATTGATAAAGAAATTAAAAACCTAATTTTAGAGAAACTTCGTACTAAATTTTGTAAATATATTCTAGGAGTCCGAGATAAATCTTCAAATTACGCATGCAGAGGAGAACTTGGCAGTTTCCCTATTATTTATTCAGTATTATTGAATCTTGTTAAATATTGGTGTCACATGGTTAAAATGTAAATCAAAATGACTCTATTCTGTTAGAGGCATATAATTTATAAAAAAAAATATGGCATTGTTAAAAAAAGACTCATGGTTTGAGTGCATTCAAGAAATTCTTAAATATTTAAAATTAGAATCATTCTAAAAAATTATGAGAAACTAAAAAGCCAGTTGTATTGTCAGGAAAGTTAAACAAAAAGTAAAATAACAAAAATACCGAACTCCAAGGAAAATTCGAAACGGAAAGTCCCTTATCAAATGGCAAAATCAAAAGCTCAAACACATCAAACGAATGGAAAACAACTGTCGTATTCCTGACTTGGTACAGTCATTTCCTTATGTAGAAAATGGTGGAAAACCTTATCTCTAAATTCATAAAAAATTGGATGTTGAAAGAAGAAAATCAAATTGTAATAACAAATTGAGAGCCTATAGAAAATTTAAATTTAATTTTGAATTTGAACCTTATTTGATGATTAGAAATAGGGGAAAACGGTACTTGTCTAAATTTTGTTAATGTAAACATTCATTAGAAATTGAAACAGGTAGATACAATGATGTAGAGGCAAACACACTATTTGTAAGTTATGCCACAATGCTGTAGAGGATGAATTACACTTCCTTTTGAAATGTCCATCTTAAGATGGGAAGCGTTACCATTACTTAAATAAAATTTAATCCACATATAAAAATTTTAATACTATGAATGATGAAAACAAATTCATCTGGTTAATGATGAATGAGGATAGGTATGTCATTGAGATCCTTCAGCAGCTGCTTACAGAACTATTTAAAACAAAATAAGAACTGATAGATAATATTTATAGAATAATAATATTCATAACACATGGATGCATGACTGATTTGGTCTAAGTTGCAGTGTGTTCCTTTCGAAAAAGTTCAATTTTATCATTACATTACATTATATTATTTCATTTTATTTTTTCTACGTTCAATTTGTAATAAACCTTATTTTATAACAATCATACTAATCATTAATAACCAAATATTTTGTTATTTTATTCAGTTCAAAATATTCCTGCCCCCCTCCCCCCCGCAGAATATTAAATGGTCGTTCCCTAAAGTGGTGCTATATAAATATATAGTACAAGCATATCTTGATCTCTTCATATGTTTATTGCGTTATTTTTTTAAATATTTTTATGGTTATCTAATTTACGTATACGCCAAATCTCCTTTCAGTTCTATTTCAAAATACTAAATATATATTAAAAAATTAAATCTCGCCTTGTCATTTATAAAACTGGTTGTTTTAATATTCAGTACTTTCAAAGTAACTTTCTACGGTGATGGTAATTGCCAGAAACATTCAAAACAATGTCCTACGGTGAATTCAGTGCAAACACATGTCCTACGGTGACTTCATTGCCAGAAACATTGACTTCATTGCCAGAAACAGTATCTTTGTCCTATACGTGACTTCATTGTCAGAAACATTGTCCAACATTGGCTTCATTGCCAGAAACAGTATCTTTGTCCTACGTGACTTCATTGACAGAAACAATGTCATTGTCCTACGGTGACTTCATTGTCAAAAACCAACGTCCTAGTATAATGACTTTATTGCCAGAAACAATGTCCTACGGTGACTACATAGCCACAAACAGTGTCTTTGATAAAACAGAAGAAAACCCGACGTGGTAACACTAATCATTGGAAACACTGCAAAACAATCAAAAAACAAAAGTGAATTAGATAAAACTCAACAACAAGAAAAAAAACCCGTTAAAACTAAAGCAAATAGAATTGACTTATCGACTTTATTCAATTGTTTCATTCTATTTTTTTCTTTTTTCCATTTCACAGGCTTTAACATGAGATAATACTAGTATATTATTACATTACATTACCTATAACGGCCATAGTGCAGTACTATCCTTAGATCCATATGGACCTCGGACTTAACCCTCATACCAATATTATGACATTCTCGATATTATATCAGGGTCGATAAGGAAAATGATATCTCATAATCTATAAAAATCAGATTCTACCTGAGCGTTAAAATAAAACAATCTTTTGTATAGTCCAATGAATCAAAGAAGACACTTTAAATAAAATATGATTAACGGATGTACAATGATTATCTGTCATAGCGTGGAGAGTTGTCTCATCGACAATCATACCATATCTTCTTATATAGCATAATTTTTTATGTTGAGGGAATTTCAATAAGATAATAACACAACAACACAAACAGAAAAAAAAATATCTGAAGGTCAACGATTAACCAGCTTAAATATACACCGTACCAGGATGTCAGTGGCCCCGAGTCCATGCAAGTTGTAAATTAAAATAGTTTTTGTGGTCACTCAGTTTTCTGCTATCATCTCAATCAGTGGGCAAATGAATGGTAATTTCCTAATATCCAGTGGCAAATAGCTCATGCATATTCAGGTTGAGAAAAGGGTTAACTATATATCAATAAGGTAAACTCTGCAAAATAGGTCGACCAGTATGAAAGGCGATATATTTGGACTGTTACTGAAAAGGAGGGTTCAAGGATAGGGAAAGAAAATTGTCCTGCGATAGATCTACTACAGACCTTCAGAGAGTTGTTATTGCGTGTTGAGAGCAACGATATTCTCCAAACACTGATCAACAACGTTCTTATGCAGACTGGACGTGGTATCTATGCATCCCGAGTAACTAAACAGACACATATTAGCACGAACCTCACTATCGGGTGAGAGAAGTTAGAGTGACAGTGTTTATATACCCCAGTCAACCCTTTAGTTGTAATAATAAAAAAAAAAAAAAAAAACACAACATGTTGTTATTATATATAGATGTCTGTTTGCCAAAAATATTAAACGGTTGTCCTTCAATTATAAAGTTCTCTCCCGGTCATGGACGACTTTTTAGATACTTAAATATTGGTCCAAATATTGGACAGACAAACATTTAACCAATGTCAACATATTTTTTATATAATCTGTTATATTACTGCTTTTTTACTTAAATGCTTATACATGTATATGATTATCAAAATTATTTGTGTCAATTATAAAAATCATTGTCCTTAATTATTTTTCTCTTATGGACCCTTTAATTGGAAAAAAATATCTTATTGTAAGTGTTTATATCAAATGATATGAACAACAATATTATGAATTATACATACAGAATAATAGCATTTTTGTTTTTATACTGACTTTAACAGCAAGAATATCAAGCGAGTCCCAAAGGCGAGCTGATATTCGAGCTGATAAAGTCAGTATTAAAAAATAAAATTCCATTATTCTTTTTTTCGGTAATTTGTAATCGCAGGATGTGTTTTGTTGTTCAGATTATTAAATAAAATGAAATAGTTAGTAAAACTATTTTTATGTGTACAAAACGTTGTGAAGTTATTCGGTTGTATGAATGGAGTCAGATTTCATTGATCAATTGACGCGGATGGACATGAGCGCGTGACATTGCTGAACCATTGCTGCATTGATACGTGACGTCATTGCCTAATATTTTCGAGTATCAAGTTCTGTCAATGATCTAGAAAAATATTAGACAGTCAGATCAAAGAGAAAATGTAGAAATTGCCGATAAAAAGTTATAATTCGTAAGTAAAATAAAGAAAAACTATACATAAAACAGATATAACGAAAAGTCACCCCCTAATAAAAAACATGTTTCCCCACCCGACCCGCCAAAAAAAAAATAAAATACAGAAAACTTTAAACTGTACATTACTGTAAGTTAACACGAATACTAGAACATTGTTGAAGCCATATATATAGCATTCAAATTTGTGAAAGGGAAGGATTTATGACCGGGTACGGATTTGTGAGCTTTTCCACAGTTTTCTGGTTAAATTAGCAATAATCTACAACAGGTTATTATTATACATTGTACTGAATTGAAAACGAGGAAAATATATGGACGTTGTTTGATAGTCGGCATTACTTTACAGATATCTCAGATTGTTACCAGATGGTTAATAATGCATTATTTACATGTATCTGATATATCGTTCTACGTCCGTTGTAAAAATGATAGTGACTTCAGTTTAAACAATCTAATTAAAATATAGATCTCTGACTTCGTTACCTTTTACTAGTATATACGAGCACGCGAGTTATAATAGATCTCAATTTTAATCAGATTGCTGTTTCAATAGTTGAAATTATTAAATTTACTAAGTTGGATACTTTACACTCGACAAAAATGTTATTTAAGTGAACCAATGACTTTAAAAATCAAATGAAGCTACTCTTATCTACTTGTTACTGACCAAACATCTTTAATATTTCATTTCCCCTTTTAGTTTATGATTCTCTCATCTGATCATCTCGTTTTTCTAATGGTTGACTTAGGTGTAGAAATACGGTAATTCTTTGGACTTTTCCCGTCCGGCATTAAAAACCTTGTGTGGAGTATTTTTGGCTGGTGGCTGTAATGGATGTATATTACACAGCCACGTCCGGACGGAATGGGGACAATAAATCAGACGTTTCGTGTAAAGAAAGTGTCACGCTCTCTGCACGTTAAATAACCATTGTTACAACTATATCGAGGGTCCTTAAATGGTCTTTGAAAGGCCAAATTTCTGCCCGTATTCAACATGCGCTCAATTTCCACTGGCAGTCGAAATTCCTCTTTTCACCTACGGTCGGCCAACATTGCAGAACCTCCCTACTACATTAACTTTTAATTTGTTCTCGTCCTAAATATTCGTTAAGTACTTGCCACTGTACGTTAGGGAAACAACAATCAATCAATCAATATGCTCTTGGAACAGTATTAGATTGGGTATATGGAAGGTATGATAATGCATTTTGTCTGGTCCTACAAGATTCGAAAATCACATAGTATCATAAATTAAATTTACAGCAAAACAATGTTCATATAAGACATTAATTAGTCTGTATGATATCAGTAAAAATATATTTGAATTTTGCTTCGATTATTTGCTTAATGTGTAAAGACTTTTCCACTCCCCTGTCTTCTCCTCTATCCTGGAATCCAACAATAGATGTATGGAGCTACCATTTGATTTTTATGGGGGGGGGCTAGGATGAAAAATTTTGTCCTGCTTTTTTTTAGTTGAAATCTCCGTCCTGCCTTTTTATTTTTCACTCTATTCGGTCCTGCCTTTTCTTTTTATTAGTTTATCCTGACTTTTTTTCACATAAATTGTCATCCTGCCTTTTTTTTTTTTGCCAAGTTGCTCATCCTGCCTTTTTTTTAAATCAAAACTCCTGTCCTGCCTTTTTTTCAAATTTCATCCTAGCCCCCATAAAAATCAAATGGTAGCTCCCTTGGAGATGAGCAGAAATAAATAACTTGTATTTGACCGTTAACGATCGTATATTTATATCCCGAACTTAGAATTACTTAATTCAAATTGATAGTAAAAACTTCCACACACAATCATGCAGTAATTGTAAGTTCAATATATCATTGAGTGTACTGTTAAATTCAGGTAAAGTGCAGAAGGGTCTACTTTTCCTTATCTCATGCACATTTGGTTTGTTCTACTTAGTCAAATTACTAGGTCACCTGACAGTAAAAACAGATCAGGCGATGGTTTAGGACACGGTAGGTCAGGGGATGGATAAGGACACATAAGATCAGGCGATGGTTTAGGACACGGTAGATCAGGCGATGGTTAAGGACACATAAGATCAGGCGATGGTTTAGGACACATTAGATCATGCAAATGTTTTAGGACACGGTTGAGCAGGCGATGATTAAGGACATGGCAGAGCAGGCGATGGTTAAGGGGACGGTAGATCAGGCCATGGTTAAGAGCACGTATGGGGGGAAAGGCATGCCAGGCAGCATGAGTTTACTAGGAGCAGGGTCTTTCTTGCACGGATTTGTGTTTTTGTCAATTGAAAATGAATAAATTTAAACTTTTAATAATGTCCGGGTTGTATCAGCCGACATTACCGATGAAACAGATGAAATATCATGAACGTTATTTATTGGAAACATTTTCGAACTACATTGGGGGTTCAGTTCATATGTGAATTTTCAACTTCCTGTAATTTTTTCGGCTTTCATTTTGTATGAAAACGGTTATGTCTTACTTTCAGAATTTGCCATAAATCCCGCTAGCATTCATTACAGTAATATCGAATGTTGTAACTTCATGAACTCACGCTATTGGCATCATCTGAAAAATGTATCGTGTATTTAGACTAACAGTGAAAATTTACCTCCAGAAAACTCAGTGACATGTCGAATTAATGACGACATTTAACCTGCAAATGTTGCTGCATGTTATCATCAATGTAATTTGGGTACTCTTTTAATATCCATTTTTCTAAAACGTTTGTATTTCTTGTCAAGAAATGCTATCGATCGAGGTCAAAGATCAAGGTCATTGTGTAACAGTTATTTACATGTATTAGGCTTTTAAATTTCTATAAAACGTGTTATCTTCAAAAAAAAAAATTCAATGATACGTTATAATTTCTGACTTCATTTGCAAATATGAAATATGAAACACATCTAAGTCGAAACTTAAGCATTTATCAATAATACTACTTGTATAATTTATTGAAGTGATTATTAATTTTGAAACAAATCAGTGGTTTGTTTCTCTAGATAAAAATAGGAAATGTTTACGTGATGACATTTGACCTTGATTTAAAATACACATATTTTCAAAAACTAAACGATTTACGCTTTCCGATGAGCTATTAGAATGCCATGAGTTATTGTCTTAACCGCCGCTCCACCATGAAGAATGTGTTACGTTTTTGTTTTCTTCTTCTCTGTCGACCATGGGCTTGAGTTTATAAGTTTATACAGAATTCACTCCGTGTTAAGAATTTGTCACGTTTTGTTTTACAATTTCTTATTCACATAATTGTCTTTAAACTGCTGTTAAAGAAATAAGGATTATGATCGAAGAACCATCCACTCAACTAAAAAGTTCGCTATAAGGTTTAATCTTTTTTCATTGTAGTCGAAAAGTTGATAAGAAAATATTGTAAATAAAGGTGTCCGTAAGTTCTTTCACTTATAGTCTATTCACATTTGACCATTCATTTATTAACACTAGTCAGAGATAATTCATTGAAAAAGTTAAGTTATCCCACCACTACAAAATGATAAAAAAATAAACACGACGTTTTTCGCTTTGTGTCAAACCAAGCTATCATTCGGCATAAAGAAGCTGTAATGATTGAAAGACAGTTTATTATTTATGAATGAACGGAGATACGGGATAAATGTAAATGAGACAGCAACCACCAACATAAATAAGACATCAAATGCATGGTCAACATACGGTTATCAACAAGATACAATTGTCTAAGCAATATTTAAACATACGGTTATCAACAAGAGAAAAGTGTCTATAAGCAATATGTCAACATACGGTTATCAACAAGAGACAAGTGTCTAAGCAATATGTCAACATACGGTTATCAACAAGAGACAAGTGTCTAAGCAGTATTTCAACATACGGTTATCAACAAGAGACAAGTGTCTATAAGCAATATGTCAACATATGGTTATCAACCAGTGACGGAACCAGAACGTGTTATAAAGGGGGGCACTGACTGCCATAAGAGGGGGCCCGTTACAGTCATGCTTCAGTGATTTTCTATATAATCAACCAAATTATTCCCATAAAAGGGGGGATCCGCCTATGTCAACAAGAGACAAGTGTCTAAGCAATATTTCAACATACGATTATCAACAAGAGACACGTGTCTATAAGCAATATGTCAACATACGGTTATCAACAAGAGACAAGTGTCTATAAGCAATATGTCAACATACGGATATCAATAAGAGACAAGTGTCTAAGCAATATGTCAACATACGGTTATCAACAAGAGACAAGTGTCTAAGCAGTATTTCAACATACGGTTATCAACAAGAGACAAGTGTCTATAAGCAATATGTCAACATACGGTTATCAACCAGTGACGGATCCAGAACGTTTTATAGGTGGGGGGCACTGACTGCCATAAGAGGGGGCCCGCTACAGTCAATGACTCATGCTTCAGTGATTTTCCTATATAATCATCCAAATTTTCCCACAAAAGGGGGGATCCGCCTATGTCAACAAGAGACAAGTGTCTAAGCAATATTTCAACATACGATTATCAACAAGAGACACGTGTCTATAAGCAATATGTCAACATACGGTTATCAACAAGAGACAAGTGTCTATAAGCAATATGTCAACATACGGTTATCAATAAGAGACAAGTGTCTAAGCAATATGTCAACATACGGTTATCAACAAGAGACAAGTGTCTAAGCAGTATTTCAACATACGGTTATCAACAAGAGACAAGTGTCTATAAGCAATATGTCAACATACGGTTATCAACAAGAGACAAGTGTCTATAAGCAATATGTCAACATACGGTTATCAATAAGAGATAAGTGTCTAAGCAATATATCAACATACGGTTATCAACAAGAGACAAGTGTCTATAAGCAATATGTCAACATACGGCTATCAACAAGAGACAAGTGTCTATAAGCAATATGTCAACATACGGCTATCAACAAGAGACAAGTGTCTATAAGCAATATGTCAACATACGGTCATCAACAAGAGACAAGTGTCTATAAGCAATATGTCAACATACGGTCATCAACAAGAGAAAAGTGTCTTAAGCAAGATGTCAACATACGGTCATCAACAAGATACAAGTGTTTAAGCAATATGTCAAGCTCTTGAGAAGACATCTTATATTTCGTAGATTTAAAATAAATCAGTTTCAATGAATATGATAACCATCAAATAAGTAATAAAATCTATACCTAAGATCTTAATTCAAAACCCAGTTTGAACAACAAAATACTTAGTAATCGAGCATGGTTTTGTTCTTCATAAGTATTACTTAAAAGATTTACTGTGATGAAGGTTTTAACCTCAGAAATTGTGTTTCCTATTATTTAGATGAATAGCTTCACTTCAACAACTACACATTTTTTTTATAAAAATTATGTGAAAAGTTTATAATATATCATATATGTTAATAGACTTTATACCGATGACATCTTTGTCTGTACCAACAGAAAAACACAACTGTTATGTAATAAATTTAACACTTTTTTAAAGGTGAATGTACTAAAGACAATCATGTTGTACTGAAAAAGATCATATGACATACTAGGTACTAGAGTTTCTTAAAAGGTTTATTTGAGGGTCTATATGACATGCTAGGTAGTGTTTCTTAAAAGGTTTGTTTGAGGGTCTATATGACATGCTAGGTAGTGTTTCTTAAAAGGTTTGTTTGAGGGTCTATATGACATACTAGGTAGTGTTTCTTAAAAGGTTTGTTTGAGGGTCTATATGACATGCTAGGTAGTGTTTCTTAAAAGGTTTGTTTGAGGGTCTATATGACATACTAGGTAGTGTTTCTTAAAAGGTTTGTTTGAGGGTCTATATGACATGCTGGGTAGTGTTTCATTTAAGGTTTGTTTGAGGGTCAATATTTGAATAGAAAACCAAACCATTAGGGAACAACCATTACACTTTTAGAAGGGGAGCGAGGGCTATGTTTTTATCGTTCTTTTTTCCTTACCATGAAAGCATAATGTTATTTATTGTTAATCTGGATCTGGGTGAGCCCACTTTTCACTTTTCTTTCAGTTTTGAACACCCGATGATTATTTTTATTTTCTTTCTGACAATTTTTCAGTTTCTCTATTCTTAATATTTAAGCCCTGTAACCCCATCAAGACCCTCATATTACATGATATATTGATTCTTTCAATTTTTTTTTAACTGGTGTAAAATTGGCGAAGAAATGTTAAACTCTAGTGGCAAAAACCTATAATTGTGAGCTCATAAGTAATATATCTTTTTAAAAATCTGATGCTTTTCTAGAAATATTCTAAAAATTGTTCATCTGTTTTTCTTGATATAATTGAAAAAGCATAGAAAATACTAATACATTGTCAAATGCTTGTTCTTTTTAATCTTAACTAAAATAATAAGGCAAGGCATGTTTTGTTCAGCTTGAAAACATTCGCTGTCCATAATCAAGAACACAAATTCTTTATTTAGAAGTTCAAAGGTTTATCAAACAAATTTCACTCTTACAGGTTAATTTGTTATTCAAATCTTACAATGTTTACTGAAGATTTTATAATTTTATTGGGGTGTAACAGGCAGCGTTGACCGAAGCACATTTTGTAGGACGCGCGAAAGCACTTCATACTAAAAATATGCGTCCGTCAACGCTTTTACACCCCAATAAAATTATAAAAAGAAGCATTTCTTATGGTTACATTTTTTAAAAAGGCATATGATACAGTTACAGGGGAGGTAATGACGTCGCTAACGTAAAATGTTATTTTTCGCGACGTCAAACTGTGAAATATCGGGAAAAAGATGCATTTTTCGACTGATTCTAATCATCAGCTTGAAAACGAGTACATGGACCTTGTTTTTTTTAATGAGATAAGGCTAGATAATGTATGAAGATTATTTGTACCAATTTTTATGAAGAAATCGCCGATGATTTTTTTTTTAAATTGGATATTATAAATCTACAGCAAAAAATGCCGTTTTATTTCTAAAATCTTAAAAAATTAAAAGAAATTATTACCAGAGAATTGTTACACAAATTTAGAGTTTACTTAAATAAAGACGATTTTCTAAATGTTTTTACAAAAATCCGCTTGTGATTATGTTTTGAAAAAAAAAAAAAAGTTAGGCATGTCTGTTCAAAGAACAGAAATGTCAAAGAAACCGAAATTTTAAGTAAATGTCTAAAATTTCGACCACATTTATCTCTAAAAGTAGCACATGAAGGTATATTTTTGATTGCATATTTGAATTGA
This sequence comes from Mytilus coruscus, assembly GCA_017311375.1. Lineage (NCBI taxonomy): Eukaryota > Metazoa > Mollusca > Bivalvia > Mytilida > Mytilidae > Mytilus > Mytilus coruscus. The sequence continues at coordinate 3,175,691 of CM029602.1, read as the reverse complement.
ATAAGTGAAAAATAGCTTGTATGCAAATTTTCTGTGTACTTCAGGTTATCCTGCATATATCATGCAATAAGATCAAATTGCTGAAAGACCCCCCTCCCCTGTTTTTGAAAGCTATCATTTTGCACTAATCATAATGTACACCTTATCCGGCTAACGACCTCAAAGGTGTATAACTAATACTTATTCAAAACTGGAGTAAAAATGCATTAATTTTGTAAAAAAAAAAATATATTTATACATTTAAAATGTTTACAAACGTTAATATACTACGTCACGTTGTTGTTGTTATTTCTGATGATATAATGTTATTGTCTTGTTTACGTAACATATATTTCTTTAAGTAACATCAATACCAAGAGTGCAATATATATATATATATACATCCACTCATCAAAACATTGTCTCAGGCTTGGTTAAATATGCCAAAGGGTCAGTATAATCTTTATAATACATAATCCACTGTATGGAAAGTATAAGTGTCAAATCGTAGATTATAATATTATTAACATTCCAAGTCATTGATATTATTCTGAAGTGCGGGTTTTCTTCATTTTTTTCGGCAATGTGTGGAAATTGAAATACTGTTTAGTTCAAATTTACCTTTATTACCACGTTGACTGAGCTATTTTAAAACATAAACACCTAGTATTGTATTACATTTGATAGAAACATTGACACTGAAGAAGGCCATTTGTTGAACCGAAATATTTGTCAATTCAAATTGAATACGACTTTATTACGTCTTTCTCGTATGTTACTATCTTATATATCGTTGCACAAATCTAAGGCTGAAGAAAAATATCTGTTTAAACTGAACAATCATGCACTTTTTACTATCTAATATATCGTTGCACAAATCTAAGGCTGAAGAAAAATATCTGTTTAAACTGAACAATCATGCATTAGAAATTTTGTCATGTTTATTTACAACATTTTTCCATTTTCAAGTGATGTCCAATATCAAGACCACAATCCTGTATTTAAAAGTTCAAAAGTTTATCAGATGTATACCTTCCCTGTTTTAGGCCAATGTGTCCTTCAACTCTTATTAAATAATTAACCGGGTCGAACATAACTTTGTAGTATAACAACTTAGATGTCAATCACATTTGTTGGTTCCCAAAAGTAAAAAGAATCATTTAAAGCCAAGATATATTACTTTATCAGGAAATGTAAATAAAGTTTCGTACTTCAACTACTGTACAGAAAAAAAACCATACATATCTTAAAAAAATCCTCTTTTATATTATTTACACTAATATTTTACCATGTTTACAGTCATCAATAATGTTGTTTTTCTTTTCTTTTAATGTAAACATCGCGATGTTAATTATGATGATCTTACCTTTAACCTAAGGGAGCAATTTACGTCTAATATATTTTTAGGAACTTGCTATATACTTTCACCCATCTCTAAAACCTCAAATATATTAAAAACTCCACGGCTCAGCAAGGAATATGTGACAAACAAACAAGATGGTTATTCTCATTAATAAAGTTTATTGATATCGTGCGTCCGTACTAGCGCTTTTCTGGATTTGCCTTCATCTGGAAAGCTCAAAACCAAACATTGGAAAGCGAATGATGTATATGAACTAGAGCTACTTTACCAAAAGGGATCTTAAAAATAGCCAAATTCATAGAAGGTGAACTTTGCCTAATAGCATACTAATCTTATGATACATTAAAGCTTTGTATACGCACATTGACATACATACAATGTATACCTATAACATGTAACATATCTGAGATATTCATTTATTACACATGGTTAGGGCTTCCACTTTATCACATGATGTTTACTTGCGTCGCCGAATGCGAGAGCTGGTCCAGGGGCGGATCCAGGATTTTGGAAAGGGAGGGCGGAGTATGTAAAGACTGCCGAGCGGAGCGAGGCGAAAAAATTTTTGGACCTATTTTTGGCTAAAAAACATAAAATAAGTGTAAAATGCACTTTTTTTAACGGTTCCTGACGTGGGGCATGTATATTTTATAGTTAAAGTGTAAGGGTTGGACATTTTTGATGCCATATTCTCCCCATTAATTGTCTATTATAAAATGATTGGATGGATCCAAAACTATGTACTAATATATTTAATGTAGGATTTGTCAGTAAAAAATGGACATGAACAATTCTCGTTTGTTGTAAGGTTAGTTAGCATAACCTCACAGATTTCTTGTTGAAAACAAGATATACGGCCATTCATTGAAATTTACAATACGACTGACACGAACAAATGGACAAATGGAGACATAAAGCCCACACCGAGCAGGCAGGTTGAAGTCGGGCCTTGAAAAAAGTATTCAGCATATCAGTTCGGCGAAACAGACATTCCGGTCAGATATGGGATTTACAACATGCAAACCCCCGGTCCCAAAAAAATTACGCCCGTTTTGCATTCATCATGTTCATTTAATGCTCAATAATTCTGTTGAAAATCTTTGTTTCTAATAGCAAAAAAGTGGACAAGATTACCGGTATTGTTTTCAATCCAGATACATGTGTACGGCCAGAATTTTTGTTTAAGGCAAAAATCAGGGTCAGAATTTTTTCTCTAAAATATCTCAGACTGCCCCCTCAAATCAAATGGTCCGTACTTTAGATTTTATATCTATCTAGAGCTTACTGACTGGGGATTATTATTCAGCAATGTTATTAATGGGCTGGGGCGTATGGGGTTAAACATGTTTTCGTAGGTAAATAATATTGCTGTGGAACTTTTTTTTTCATGAGAGTGTAATAGAGTATTACTTTCTGTTTGGTGGAATTGTGAAATAGAAGTCAATACGTTCCTGACGCACTGGTCAACTCCACCGTAGCGAATCACATGACTTTGACATAATCAATAATATATTACAGTAAATACGAGAGAAAAATATCTTTATAAGTAAAGAATTGTCGCATAAAAATTAAATACACGGGAAATGGCAAAGTTCACGAAGTCAAGTCTGATTAATCATTTTACCCCCCCCAAAAAAAAAAAAAAAAAAGTGCAAGCAAAGGGGGCGTACGCCCTCTACGCCCCCCTCTGGATCCGCCACTGTGGTCTAGTAACCGCTCTACTCCGTCCGTCTATCCGAAAGGCCTACGGAATAAGACTTTCGTCAAAGTTTTCATGCCTTCTATTAAAGGGAATGATTTTATTTTTTGTCTGCAGGTTAATAATGATGACTTGTATCATGTAAGCAATTATCGTGTACTTGGCTGGGGGACTATGGTAAGAACCAAGTAAAGAGCGACAAATAAACTGTACTTCACACACAAGCACTTGTCTCAGAATTTTTTTTCCGTATACACCTTAATAAATAAATTTGGTGTATTTACTGTCTTCTGATTGGTTAAAAGTATTACTTTTATTTTCAATGTTGTCAATTTTTATGGTGACGCGCCCACTCTGACGTTGTGTATTCATACGCCAACGTGTGTGTACGTTGTTATTGTTAATATAAATAATATAAAAAAGTTCTTTGGGCCTTATTTTTGATAGAAATTTATTTATAATGAATGGCAATAATTTATTTTGAATTTATTGAACCATAAAATTAATTTTTGACTCTTCACATTTTACATAATCCGCATCGCGGATTATTCAATGTGAAGAGTCAAAAATTAATTTTATGGTTCAATAAATTCAAAATAAATAATAGCCATTCATTAAATACAACACAAGGTACCAGGAACATATATATAGATATACTGTTCCCAGAAGGTACTTAACTCGCATTTTTGAAAAAGTCAGCCGGTCGCGAAATTCAGTTATATGCCGATTTCTTGGTTGTCAACCCCACTAAAACTTATGTCGTAAATCTAAATTGATTTTTCTACACAATGGTGTATAACATGCCTACTTTTGTTGTAGGATTCATCCGTAGCAATCCTACCCAAGTATGTCAATCGTGATTATTTCGTGTTGTATTAAGGTACTTAGGAAAAAAAATTTCTGAGACAAGTGCCTGTGACTTCACACTTTACTTCTTTCAATTTTAATACAAGGCCATGCTACTGCACTGGCAGACGACAACCAAACTAATAATTAATAGCTAAAAACATGTTCCACCTTTTCCGACATAAGAGATAAATTGTGTGAGGCAGTCCTGATAACCAGAAGACCCAAAATAGGAATGGTATATGCATGGAAGTGCCGAACACATTACAATATAGTTGAAAAACTGCTTTCTTTCTTAATCCATTATATATTTCTACTTTCATACTAAAGTATACTCCGAGACATTTCATACCATTACTTGCTATTTTTGCTTAAATAAGCATACATGTCTATGGATAATAATAAAATTTGTATGTCAATACTCATGATATTGTATGTTTTGCAATGGTAACTTTACGTTCCTATTTTTGTGAAATTAGTAGAGATCTATACTCTTAAATTTACTTCAAATGAAAATATCAAACCACTCACATAGGTGCTTGAGGACAGGATCCTGTTATGAGCCCCCCATAGTCCCTCCCCTTATTATCATAAATCCCAGATTTTTTAATATATATCACTTATTTGTACCATATGTATACTAATATACCATATTTTTACTCTAAATATGCATGTTTACTATCAACATGAATCTCGACTATAGAGCGAAGCGATAAGGACAGGATCCTGTTATGAGCCCCCATAGTCCCTCCCCCTTATTATCATAAATCTCAGATTTTTAAATATATATCACTTATTTGTACCATATATATACTAATATACCGTATTTTTACTCTAAATATGCATGTTTACTATCAACGTGAATCTCGACTAGAGCGAAGCGTTGAGAACAGGATCCTGTTATGAGCCCCCCATAGTCCCTCCCCCTTATTATCATAAATCTCAGATTTTTAAATATATATCACTTATTTGTACCATATATATACTAATATACCATATTTTTACTCTAAATATGCATGTTTGCTATCAACGTGAATCTCGACGATAGAGCGAAGCGAAAGGTTGCCAACTTCACAAAGTATTTGGAACCTGGAAGTAGGTGTCTGACAGATCTGAAAAGCAAACACACATTTTATCCATCACTGTTGACCAAATATGAAGTCATGCTGTGCAGTAGTATTTGGGAAACAGGTGATGAAATCTTTTAAGTTCATTCAAAATATTGTAAAATTCAAAGTATCAGCAAACAGGAAGTAGGTATCTTACTTATCAGAAAAGTAATCGCATTTTATTACTCATTAGTATCAAGATGCTGACCTAATATAAAGTCATTCTGTTCAGAAGTATCTAAGAAAAGTGTGATGAAAGTATTCGGTGTATGAACAGATGGACTAACTTGATTGTAATATAGCCCCACTCCTAGAGATGGGGTATTACAAGTCATGATCAAATTCAACAGGCAGAGTCTACAAAAAATCTGCCACTTTACCAATAATAATTAAGGACAAAAAACACTCTGATACTATATAAATAACACATAGATGAGAGGGTGATAGAGCAGATTGTTACCCCGAGAAAACATTGTCAACTGAGGCAAAGTAAAATAACAAATACAAAAGGGTGAACTGGTACCTATTTCATGTATTTAATGTACATGTATAACACATGCAGGAATATTCAGGTTTTGATTAAACACCAACTCAAAAAGTCATTACTGTCATGACTGTGAAAAACAAGTTGAAGGTAATGTTATGCAAAGTATACTCCCACTTGTTATTTAACAAGAAAAAATCCTAGCTTAGAGGGTATATTAAAATTCAAAATTTCACTTAACAGGAAGTGACTCACCAGCTGATCTGGAAATAGCTTACCCTACACTACTCAACATTACAAAGTTCAAGACTAAAATATTAATTTGTTCTTCACCTCAAAGGCTGAATAATATGTGAGAAAGAACTACAGACCGAAAAAACAGATGGACAAGGTCATTGCAGTATCTGGCTAAGTCCATGAGCATGATGAGAGGGTATAATAAAATGGCCAAAGTAGATCAAGTAGATGACTGGTAAATGAGACAAAAGTATTAATATTTAAAGGCTTAAAAGCAAAAATAAAGGTAGTTTACAATTTATGATGTTGATTCCTTTCGAAATCACTATACATGATTATCACAGTTTTTTTATAACAAGACATTAAATGAATCACAGTCTTTGATCTTTCACATATTCAAGTGTCCTCAGTCTTTTTAATATCGTCAGAATATCCAAGTTTCTTCCAGTCTTCTTTTGCCATGAGATTGCTGAAAAAAACAGAATTTCTTTCTTTACATATTTCTTAAAAAAATATATGGTAACCTTTAATATAGTCTTGCTAATTAATTGAAACACTTGAATATCTCAAATAAACACATGAGCAAAACTCATACTGCATAGCATGCATAGTCAGCTATAAAAGGCCAAGCCATTACAAAATATGATTGCAAATATCAACAAAAGACCAAGGATGAAAACAACAAAATGTCAATGCATAGCCTTCAACAATGAGCAATAAAATACTCGACGGGGCACAACTTTAAACGACCATAGAGGTACAGTTGGGACAAGTTTGGACACTTTATTCATGATATTCAAGCTTGATACAGCTCTGAATTGGATTGTGATCAAATATTTGACACAGCATAGGTTTCTGACACAGAATGAATGTGGACAAAGAACTGAAAAATTTGGACTTTTACCAATTATGGTCCAATATCCAAAATCTAAAAACATGGTTATATTCAGCAAAAATTTAATTTATTTATTTATTAATGGACAATATTAGCCAAGATTTTTAAATGCTCCATAAAGAAATTGAGTTTAAGCTGTAATTGGTAGGAAATCTTTTATTAAATTAATTATTTTTTGGTGTTTGAATATTGCTACAAGTGGGCTACAGATGGATGTGTATGGTAGTTGAGGTTTATTTGTCATCAGGTAATGATTTAAGTGTTTAAACATATTGTGACTTTGGGTGATGGGAAAGGGGAGATAATTCATTTTTCTTGATATTGTTAAACTGTTAATAGCATTTAGAAATTAATATTGATAATTTAGCAATTTTAGTAATGAATGATGTAAAATGGATGTAGTGGAAATGAAATGCAGAATAAAATTATATCTTAGTGAAAAGAATAATAGAATTATACTATATTGAACTGAACTAAAGATTTAAAAAAATTTATAGTTAGAATTGTTATAAAAGTGATATCAAAAGTTGACTTTAATGTTGTGTATTTTCGAGTGGATTATCATTAAATTGTTGTTTAAGTTATTTCCCTTTGAACAGAAATGTCAAAATGGAATTTTAGGAAATTGTTTTAAGTATATTAGGGAAATGTTTAAGTTATCAATAAAGTGGATTTATATATTTGAATGAGAATGCTGATAATTTGATACTATTGGTAATGCATCTTTTTACCCATGCATTTCAAGAGTAGTGAAGACAATTGATGTGATGTTATGGAGGAAAATCCAAAATCTTAATACATTATTAGATTCATCATATTGAAATCAATCAAAGTTTAATTTTGCACCCTAATTTGGATCCATTTGAAAACCCAGCCCAAAATCAAAATTCTAAATACATGGTAAGATATCTTTTTGATAAAGCACATCTGCACTTAATTTGTGTATATTTCTCTGACTTCAACAATTTGATAGCTTTGAATTTAGTATATTATTTTTTAGCACCACAGATGAAAATTATGTTTTTAAAGGTGCATTTAGTTCGTCAACTTATCTTTTTTTTTTGGCAACATGAAATTCGTATTAACACCTTCTCTCTCTCACCTATCTTATAACTGCATGTTGTCTTAATGCAACTCTATGAGAAAAGGATATTTTTCCAGAACAAACATGAATAAACTTGCCCACTAATGATTGTTGGAAACCTTGACCTTTATATCTTATGTTTTTTGGTTGTTTTATGTAGTTAGTGTGCTGTTTCATTGATATATACTTAAGAGACCTCCTTTTTCATTATGAATATTCAAAAGTAATTCAAATTGTACAAAGCACTTGTCTAACAAAATGCATCTACGACATTAGATCTGGTGGATAGTTGTCTCATTGGCAATCATACCACATCCCCTTATTTATATGTTCACAGTATTCCAATGCATTTGTACTCTGTTGTACTTACTTGTCCATCCTACACTTAAGGTAGTCTTTTGATTCTGCCCTACAAGAATTGTTGTCATGATCACTCTTCCGAAGACAGATAATATATCTTAACATTTCTTTTTTACATTCACCTGAAATGGAAATAAGCAGTATTAAATACATACATGGTCAAACCTTCATGGCTCCAACTCCAAAGAACTAGCTAAATTTGTATGATTATTGCAAGTTTGATTAACTAAACTTTTAGAATTTCGGAAAATTTGTCATGTTTATATATACCCAAAAAAATGGGCCATGCTCACAAAAAATCACTTAAGCTGTTTCTAAAGACTTTACAATTTCTGATGACAAATATTAAAGGTAAAACCACACAACAAGAGTCCTATGATTAAAACAACTACCCAAAGTCGCAACAACATAACACAATGACCCTTTAGGTCGGTAGGAATCAGTCTGACAATCAGACTGGTGCAAAACACTTAAATAGCTGACCTGAGAAGAGTTTTGCCGTGAGGACCAACAACTTTCACCAAGTCTGTATTTCGTTTACACATTCAGCATTGGCAGTATTTCTGTTATGTGAGTTTTGCTAGTTTATTATGAATTTATTAAACGATCTTACACCATGATGACCACGGCAACTATTTCTTTGCATAACATGTTTAAAAAGAAACACTTTGCTTCATATATTTTCACAAAATCATTTCTACATCAATATATTTATTATGTGATGTCATTTATTTTTCTAATTTTTTTTTAATATGTATACAAAACGAAATACACTTAAGTATTTATACATTTGTACATCATGTACATGTCAGAAGAAATGACAATGACTAAGTCAAGAAAAAATTGAAAAGGGTTTCAGTAAACATCATGAACATGGTACATGTACAATGTATAAGCAAAAATTACTTAAAATTTTTTTTAAAATACATTTTTGTTATTAAATGGTAGGAGACAATCATGACAATGCTAGCTAAAAACTTAATTTATTGAAAGGAAATAAAATGATTTGATGATTTACTACATTTATCATGTTTGTAATACTGTAATATATTTGGTTTCCATTTTGATTGTTGGCAGACTATGGTAAATAATGTTGTTTGTCTTTTGGGGTGGTGGAAGAAATGTCACTATCACAATCAGACAATCAAGAAAATCTGACTAATTTATGCAGAACTCAGAGAACAAAAACCTCCTCCCCCTCTTTGTATCAACAAGATTAATTGACAGATTGACAGAAAAATCATCTGAACAGAATAAAATTGAATATTGACCTTTAATGTGTCATGGTTAAACTATATGATTAATATCAAGTCAATATCTTCAAGCAAGACAACAAAAAATGTGGAAAACTGATTATTTGCATGAATTTTGCAAGTCAGAGGAACATAACCATGATAACTAGATGCAAAGAAATCATCCGAACCAAACAAAAATTTAACTTGATCTGTAACTTGTCATGGTTAACTGGTTAATATGGTTAAACTATATAACAAATATTAAATCAATATCTTCAAGCATGATGAAAAAAAGTGTGGAAAACTGATTATTTGTGTGAATTTTGTAAGTCAGAGGACCATTACTCTGCAATAAAATCACCTGATCCAAACAAAATTTGAAATTTATCTATAACTAGTCCTGGTAAAACTATATACCAAATATCAAATCAATATCTTCAAGCGTGACGAAAAAAAGTGCAGAAAACTCATTACTTGTGTGAATTTACTATGTCCAAGGACCATAACTCGACATTAATCATTAGACCAGAAATTCAAACTTGATCTGTAACTGGTCATGAGAAAACTATTACCAAATATCAAATCAATATCTTACAGAACGAAGAAAACAAGAATTCGGAGAGTATTGCATGGCATGGCAATACATAGTCCCCTACCGGTTAAAAAAAATTGGTCATTTGTAATATTTTCTATTTTCTAAAAAGTAAGTCCAAATATCTCCAGGTGTAAATATTGCATGTATTGAACACTAAATCTGTTAAAACTAAAATGTATGAAGTTTTCTTGTGAATAAAAGGACAGACAGATGAATAGACAGAGTGCAAACCTAAAGTCCCCTTCGGCTTCGCGGGTAGGGGACTAATTATTCGGTGTGTGACTCTTTTGCAAAAATCTGGGATCAATATATATGCTACATGCCCTTGTTCAAATACCATGTCTACCGTTTCTACGAAATGAATAATCAATTAAAGAACCTTTGTGAGCACGCTCACATACCCCACGCCCCCACATTGTCACTGGACAAACGAAATCTCACCAGATTCCTAAGTTCAAAGACTCATAACTCTACAAAAGACAACTGATAAAAATTTTCTTGTGGATATGCACATTTACATATTATGTCCTCATTAACTACAAAGTTTTATGAAATTCTCTTGTGTGGTTTCAGAGGAGTTTCGATTACAAACTGTTGCAGTAGTATATTTAGGCCAAAATTTTAAGTTCAAAGGGGCATTACTCCTAGAAAAAAAAACTGAATTGTAATTTCCTGTCGATATGCACATCTACATAGTATGTCCTTATTATCTACAAAGTTTTATGAAGTTCTATTGTGTGGTTTCAGAGGAGTTGCGATGACAAAGTATATTTTGGCCAAAATTCTCAGTTAAAGGCACAACTCCAGGATATAACTCTATAGGGTTATTACAGAAAATAACATACATTTGTTATTGTGGACTAAAAATCAAAGAACTGTGATAACTTATGTATGTTATATGTTTCAAAGGACAATATACATCATTAGTTTAGTTAAAATGTATAAAAGTTCTATTGATATTACTTTTGTCTATATGTATACTTAACTATTGAAAGATATAACAGTTCATAGTTTGCCAATTTTGCATAGTACACCTATATGTTATTACAGAAAAATATGCCTGTAATAACTAAAGGGTGTTATCACAGCTTCTCTATCACTTCAAAGCATTTGCTCAGACATATATCATGCTTAATTACAATGTATTTTAATTTATTGTAAGAAATAATGACCAGAGCATGTAATGAGGTTCTCATAAGTTTCTCAGTAATTCCCAAGTGTCTTATATAATAGTTAAATTCCTTTAATAACTGAGCCTTGTTATCACAGCTAAGTTTATCCCTTAATAGCCTTGTCTCATTGATTTACCATGGTTAATCAAAATGTATTAATTTAATTAAAAATTAGTTATCAAGGCTATGCATTTAGTTTCATAAAGTCTCAAGAGATCCCTAGAGGCCACTATAAATGAAATAATTTTACAAATAACAAACATATGTTATTACAGATTTAGAAAATTTAAGGAATAAAGAGTAGACAACTCATGAAAGTATCTGTAATAACACACGCAAGTTATTTTCTGTAATAACCCTATAGAGTTATATCTCTGACTGAACTCCTAGAAAAAAATTGAATCGTAATTTCCTGTTGATATGCACATCCACATAGTATGTCCTTATTATCTATAAAGTTTCATGACATTCTGTTGTGTGGTTTCAGAGGAGTTGTGATGACAAAGTATACTTTGGCCAAAATTCTAAGTTAAAGGGGCACTACTCCTAGAAAAAAAATTGAATCGTAATTTCCTGTTGATATGCACATCCACACAGTATGTCATGTATGTCCTTATTCTCTACAAAGTTTCATGAAATTCTGTTGTGTGGTTTCAGAGGAGTTGCGATGACAAAGTATATTTTGGCCAAAATTCTAAGTTAAAGGGGCATAACTCCTAGAAGAATAAATATGGATTGTGTCCACATGTGAACACAGATGATGCCCCCACTTGCATATCATATAGTTATAAAGGGACATAACTGAAGAACGGTAAAAGTGACGCTACCCAAATTTGAACTTGATCTGAGTTTTGTGGTAATAAGCACTGTGTGTAAGTCTAATAACATTTAGTTGAGGCAAACTTTAGAGAACGGAAACTAAAAGTTTTGCAATTTTTCATTTATAAAGGGGAATTACTCTAGAACGGTTTGAGTGACGCCACCAAAATTCAAACTTGATCTGTGTTTTGTGGTAATAAGCATTGTGTATAAGTTTCATAACATTTGGTTGAGGCAAACTTAAGTTAGAGAACGGAAACTAAAAGTTTTGCAATTTTTCATTTATAAAGGGGAATTACTCTAGAACGGTTTGAGTGACGTCACCAAAATTCAAACTTGATCTGTGTTTTGTGGTAATAAGCATTGTGTATAAGTTTCATAACATTTGGTTGAGGCAAACTTAAGTTAGAGAACAGAAACTAAAAGTTATGCAATTTTTCCATTTATAAAGGGGCATTTCTCTAGAATCGTTTAAGTGATGCCACCAAAATTCAAACTTGATCTGTATTTTGTGATAATAAGCATTGTGTATAAGTTTCATAACATTTGGTTGAGGCAAACTTAAATTAGAGAACGGAAACTAAAAATTTTGCAATTTTTCCATTTATAAACGGGCATAACTCTAGAATGGTTAGAGTGATGCTACCAAAATTTAAACTTGATCTGTATTTAGTGGTAATAAGCATTGTGTGTAAGTTTCATAACATTTGGTTGAGGCAAATTTAAGTTAGAGAACGGAAACTAAAAATTTTGCAATTTTTCCATTTATAAAGGACAATAACTCTAGAACGGTTAAAGTGACGCCACCAAAATTCAAACTTGATCTGTGTTTTGTGGTAATAAGCATTGTGTATAAGTTTCATAACATTTGGTTGAGGCAAACTCAAGTTAGAGAACGGAAACCAATTTTGGGACGTACGTACGTACAGACGGATAAGGGTAAAACTTAATGCCCCCTCTGCTACGTCGGGGGCATAAAAATTGAATCATAATTTCCTGTCGATATGTACATCTACATAGTATGTCCTTATTATCTACATAGTTTCATGAAAATCTGTTGTGCGGTTTCAGAGGAGTTGCGATGACAAGAACAGGACTATCGGACGGATGGACAGGGAGACGGACGGGTGAAAACATTATACCCTCCACAACTTCATTGCGTTGGGTGTAATTAAGACCTGTGTTGGATTATAATGGTGTTGGACTAATTGAGTGTCCATGGTGTGAGAATAGCGGGGCAACCCCTTTGTAAACAGGTAAAGGACATAGATTTGAAAAAAAACCACATGGATTTGCAACGACTATAACGCAATACACAATAGGACAGAGATCTGAGGCTTGAAATAGATTTGACTCTATCAAATATAATCATAACAAGGGTTTATATAGTAAGACTCCAAACACAGGAGGGGGCCTCGGTGGCCGAGTGGTCTAAGTAGTTACTACTGTAATCACTAGCCAGTCAACACTGAGGTTGTGAGTTCGAACCCCGCTCGTGCGGGTGCACTCGACTCCAATCTTAATTGACTAGGATTGTCAGTTTTCCTATCGAAGGTCGGTGGTTTTCTCCGGGCACTCCGGCTTCCTCCACCAATAAAAATTGGCCGCCACGAAATAGCCCAAAAGCGGTGCTTAAAAGTGGCGTTAAAACACCAAAAACCAAAACCAACCAAACACAGGAATCGGAAGTTCTATCAATAAAATTCTGTAAATAATAAAGTCGACTATCAATAGAGCTTCTCGTAGAGAAGCGACTATGCGAGAAGCTCTATTGAAGTCGACTTTATTATTTACAGAATTTTATTGATAGAACTTCCGATTCCTGTGCTCCAAACAAATCATTGATCATAAAAATGCATATGCATGTTCAATTGTTATGTAACTTGTAAGGTTCAGCAATTTTCAGTTTCTGATAATTTTTGCATCTGACATTGATGTTGAGAGACGGTTTTAAGGGTTGGGTAGGTTACCATCATGATCAAGTGGAAAGCTCCCTTTATCTGGAGGTTTTCGTCCTAATCTTGTTTGCATAAACCCTGCCATTTCAATTTCATTTAAACAAGGTACCAGTTACAGTTAAGAAACCAGTTTCAAACATGTAGTGTGTGTTCGAAAATACTACTTTGAATTCAAAATGGAATTGATAATATATGTAATATTCTCTCGTACAGCAATATTCAATGTGTAAGATTTGATAAAGAAAAACGAAATATAATACGTTGTATTTACTTTTGTTGATCTACAGTTCAAGTTATAGGTAAAATACATATTTTGAAGCTTTTAAGAGGAATGCAATTTTTTCGAACCTCCCAATTTTTCTTCAGACGACTTCCGGTTAGAATTTAAAGCTGTAGTGCAAGAAAATATTTTAGGTATTCAGCAAGACAGTAACTCCACAATACTGATTTGTTCTTCTTTCCTCATATTTATGTGTAAGCTATCTTATGTGATAAAGAATGATAAACTTTAACAGAAAGACAGTCCTCTAAGGTTATATCTGAATAAAATTAAGTTCAGTCAGGAATGACAGGCACTAGCAAGAATCCGGGTCCGTTCGCCCTGATTCGCGTTCGCCCTTATACATGTTAGCCCTGGGTCCGTTCGCCCTAATTCCTGTTCGCACTGAGTCTGTTCGCCCTGATTTCTATTTTATTTTGTTGTCTTGCATTTGTCTTGTATAATATAAATTATTTGAATTAATTATGTTAAAGTTTGTTGAAAATTCCGCCGAAATATTTGGTCAGATCATACGTTTTCGTACGTCATATGATTTCGTACTATGCATGCTTTTTCAATGGAAATTGTGACATCACAATGCATTCTTAATAGCACGAAAACCCATGAGACGAGGATTTATGTTGTATTGATGCTACCAGATAATGATTTTTCTTTTGATTTGCATTGAATATTCTTGCAAGAATATTCATCATGTTGAATGTGGACAGTATTTTGAAGAAAAAGAAGAAGTAATCAGGAACTGGAGACCAAGTTATTTCAATGAATTTATCTTTTTTGAAACCATGTAACAATTTCAAAACAATTCAAACAGGTATAACAAGATCCAACTCACTAAACACCTTGAGATCAAAGAAGCCAATTAAGCAGTAAAAACAATTTCCCTTTAATGTCTTACAATTCTTACATCATTGTTTTAACTCATTCCAACATGTCCAAGCTGACTTGTTATTTAAAAAAAACAATTTCATTATTAATCCACCAAAAACAATAACTACAACAATCAGTGAGATCAAAGACATCGTAATCATACATGTTTCTACAGCATTCTAAATAACAAAACTTTGAATTTTCGAATACTAAGGCTTTTCCACCTCAGAAATATATTACCTTAGCTGTATTTGGCAAAACTTTTAGGAATTTTGGGTCCTCAATGCTCTTCAACTTCGTACTTTATTTGGCCTTATTAACTTTTTTGATTCGAGCTTCACTGATGAGTCTTTTGTAGACAAAACGTGTGTCTGGCGTACAAAG
The DNA here is from genome assembly GCA_017311375.1 of Mytilus coruscus. Classification (NCBI taxonomy): domain Eukaryota; kingdom Metazoa; phylum Mollusca; class Bivalvia; order Mytilida; family Mytilidae; genus Mytilus; species Mytilus coruscus. Next base: position 3,160,325 of record CM029602.1, on the reverse strand, counting down.
TTTCAATCTTGGTATCTATGATGAGTTTATTTACAATCAACAGTTATTAAAAGTAATTCTGAATAAAAACAAATGTAACAATGAAGCCAATTAGCCTGATTAAAATGCTCCAAAACAAAAAACCTTTTTTTTTAATTTCAATGTTTATTCATGAATTTGGAGATATACATTTTTAATATTTACCATTTAAATATCTGAATAAGATCTGAAAAAAATGCTGAATTTTTCGTTTCTGTTCTCTAACTTGAGTTTGTCTTAACTAAATGTAATTTCTAAAAATAGCAATGTCATTATTCAAGTAATTTTTAAAATTGGAGTTATCTTCCTTTGTCCATGATTATAGTTGAATCAACTACAATCAATGCTTTATACAATGCAATGTTTAATTTTGCCTTCCACTGATAAAACACAGATCAAGTTGAATTTTGGTAGTGTCACTTTAACCATTATTGAGTTATGCCCCTTTATAAATTGAAAGATTGCAAAATTTTTAGTTTCCATTCTGTAACTTAAGTTTGCCCCAACTAAACATTATGAAACCTATACACAATATTCATTACCTCAAAACTAAGATAATGTACAATTTTTTTGTTTCCGTTCTCTAACTTTAGTTTGCCTCAACCAAATGTTATGAAACTTATACACAATGCTTATTACTACATAATACAGATTAAGTACGAAATTTGGTGGCGTCACTTTTACCATTCTTGAGTTATGTCCCTTTATAAACATAGAAATTGCTGAATTTTTCGTTTCCGTTCTCTAACTTTAGTTTGTCTCAACCAAATGTTATAAAACTTACACACAACGGTTCTAGAGTTAATGTGTGTTTACAAATAGAAAAATTGCTGAATTTTTAGTTTCTGTTCTCTACTTAAGTTAGCCTCAACCAAATGTTATGAGACTTACACACAATGCTTATTACCACAAAACTCAGATCAAGTTCAAATTTGGGTAGCGTCACTTTTACCGTTCTTCAGTTATGTCCCTTTATAAGTATATGATATGCAAGCGGGGGCATCATCTGTGGCAACATGTGGACACAATCCACATTTATTTTTGGTTTATTTTTCTAATACTTTCAGCAATAGATGAACTATATTTGGTGTATGGAAATATTTTAGGATGTACATGTCTGTCTTGCAGGTTTTATCTGACCTTGACCTGATTTTCACGGTTCATTGCTCAGTGTTAAAATTTGGTGTTTTGGTCTATTTTTGTTCAACTATAAATTAAGCAATAGGTCAACTATATTTGGTGTATGGAATGTTTATAAGGTGTTTATGTCTGTCCACCAGGTATCATATGACCTTAACCCCTTTTACATGGCTCATTGGTCAATGTTAAGTTTTAATGCTGAACTTTGTTTCTTAGAAAACATAAGCAATAGGTCAACTATATTTGGTGTATGGAATGTAAGGTGTATCTGTCTGTCTGGCAGGGTTCATATGACCTTGACCATATTTTCATGGTTCATAGGTCAATGTTAGTTCTTTTCATTCTTCACTGCCATCTTTAATCACAATAATCAATATCAATGGTATATCACTATGTTATTTTACTCTTAACCACATGTACAGTTATCCAGCATATCTTTATATAGCGAATAATAACCTATACAATTAGTAGTATGAAGACACTATGATAGTTGTCTTCAGCAGTCCTGGCAGCAGCTTTAGCGTTCATACAGGCATCAGCAGCAGTGACATAATCTCATTATTTACAGCTTAAAATTTATAATGTATGTCTGATAGCATTTACATTCAACATAACTTCAATTAGAAATACACAACAGGCAAGACATTTCTGTGTGTCCACTTTTGTTTAATACTTTGTATAAATTGCTTATTTCTTTAGCAATTTCAATGGGGTTTAATTCAAAGTCTTGAATATTTGGGGTTCTTTATTATATGATGCTGAATCTAACAGTGTATTTAGATTTTGGATTTTAGACCCCTTTTTAAATTGGTCAACATCAAGGTCCGAAGGGTCCAAAATTAAACTTAATGGTAGTTTGATTTTAACGAAAATTGAATTCAAGTTTTTTGATGAGCTGAATTTTTGATTTGGGCCCAGTTTTTAAGTTGGTCCAAATCTGGGTCCAAAATTTAACTTTGTTTGATTTGAACATAAATTGAATTGATGGTGTTCTTTGATATGCTGAATCTAGCTGTGTGTTTAGATTTTTGATTTTTGACCCCATTATCAAATTGGTCCACATTGAGGTCCAAAGGGTCCAAAATTAAACTTTGTTTGATTTTATCAAAAATTGAATTCTTAGGGTTCTTTGATCATTTGATATGCTGAATCTAACCATGTGTTTAGATTTTGGATATTGGACAATAAACATTGATAAAAGGTATAAGTCCAATTTCAAATTTTATTTTCTAAGACTTCATTCATTCTGTGTCATAAACCTATGCTATGTCAAAATTTAATTACCTTCCAAATTCAGAGATGTATTGCACAATTAATAGAAATTGAAAGTAGATTAATAGTTAAGAATAGATATAGCATCATCATATTCTAATTTTAGAAATTATGTATAAATATAGTTTGAAATTTACTGTTCATTATTAGATATTTTGAAAAATAATTAGAGTTAAGTTTTATAGATTTTTAAAGACATTGTATTAATGATGAATGATATTTTGGAAATTGTTTTTCCATTTTATATATATATATATATATATTTTTCTTTCTATGAAGTGAATCCTTATAAAACTTAATTAGCTAATATTGTCCATTAATAAATAGATAAATTAAATTCTGGGTGTACTTGGATATGCTGATTCTTACTGTGTATTTAGATTTTGGATATTGAACCATAACAGGTAAAATCCAATTTCAATTTTTTTCAGTTCTTTGACAACATTCATTCTGTGACAGAAACCTATGCTGTGTCAAATATTTAATCACAATCCAAATTCAGAGCTGTATCAAGCTTGAATGTAGTGTCCATACTTGCCCCAACTGTTCAGGGTTCGACCTCTGCGGTTGTATCTAGCTGTGCCCTGCATTTTATCTACCTTAACACGCAGAGTTCCTCGAAAAGTGATAGTCCGAATAGTTTTTGATAACCAAAATTTGCAAAGGACCGGCACAACTTAAGTACTGTAAACCAACTAATTTTCGCGAGTAGAAAAATGATGCGAATATAAATCATCGCGAAAATTTAAAACTTGGATCTTTCCTATCTAGCAACATCAAGTGAATTTGAAAATCACGAACTAAATCGTTGCGAAATGGGTTTGAAAGGGCTAAACGCAAAATAAAGTATCCACGAAAATAAGTTGGTTTACAGTATTTTGCAATAGAAATAATATTGAGGACCAGCATCTTTTCCTCAAGGACCACATGATAAAAAAGATTTCAAGAACTCTGATTAAATTTAAGAAATTCAGAGCTGATATAGATAAATCAGATAAATCCATATTCGAACTACTCTTATTCAATTATAAAGGAGAAATATGCAAATTTCAGTGTCTAAGTTTGTCGGACATACCACTTGACAACTCTTTCATTTTGAGGGAAAAATAAATTTTCAGAACATTTCACTATATTTTAGACATGTTCATGATGTTCATGATGTTAGAATGTTAGAATTGAAAAATACTTACTTCAATAAAATTTCTACCATTGTCTACCATAAAAACCCAGGAATACAGCAAAAATGTTTAATTTATTTTCTTTGTAAAAGGTCACATACTGGTAACACCTTACTGAATACTTGGCCACATGTAAATAATATGAACATTTATTTGTAGACTTGCAGAAAGATATAAAAGAATGGAACCATTCATTTCTCCGGAAATGGATGACTTTTTTTTACATGATGTTATGTATGGCAGTTCTGACAGTGAAGAAGAAATTATTTGTACTTCCTGTGCGAGAGGACGGTTACGTCAGTCTGTTATGATGCCAAGACTTCCAAGTTATAAAGTTATTCATGAAAAGAAGGTATTATAGCAAGTGATATGTGAACGCTACATCTTCATGATCTTAGGCAAACAAATACACATGTACATTGATAAAATATGCCTTGAAGTTACACATGTCGGGAGCGGTCAATGAATTACATAATTTATAATTACGGCGAGGTTTTTAACATATATTTGTCATACATTGCCCAACAAAAGACCATTAATTTCGAAACAACAAATGATAGACAATACATATATAACTAAACAACAAATGATAGACAGCACGGGGCACATCGAAATATATGTAAGAAAACCTAGCAGTTTAAAATAGTATGAAAGGGCAATATACAAAACAGATGACCAGACCAGTATTTTGAAGAAATTTAACCAAACATGAAATTTTGACGGTGTATTGATATGAGAAATTCTCACATGAACAAGCACACCATAACTAGATATTATAAGAGCATACACCTCAAGCACAGGGAAACGTTCTACTGCCTCCACACAGCAAGACAAGATATATAGATTAAAGGCATTTTTGTTTTTGATACTGACTTTATTAGCAAGAATATTAAGCAAGGCTGCTATGTGAAAATGATAGATTATTTTTGGAATACAGTGATGTTCAAGCTTACATATGATATAACTTTGTTCTACAAAGATGTCCAATGAATAATTGAAGGATAAAATGTGTTTTTAACAAGTTTGAACTTGTTACATGCTTCTTTGAACAGGTACCACCCATCCGATTCTGACAATTTGAAGAGAGAGAAAGCCAATCAAGAATCACAATCAGCTCTTAATATTACATGTATTAGCTACATTATTATCATGATTATGAATCAGTATCACAAAACTTTACTTGTCAGCAAAACGTAGAATGTAATGAAAATAAGAAGATTTGACCTTACCTGATTACACAATTGTTTTTCCGCCGCTTCGGGGGTACCTATATCCGGTGGTTATGCTACACAGTGAAATAATTAGTCAAACTATTTTTCGAGTACAAAACATTGTGGTAGTTGTTTGGTTGTATAAATAAAGTTGGGTGCATATCATTGATAAATTGGTGAGGATGGACGATAACATAAACATGGCAGTAAGCATGGTAAAATCAAAGGAGAAATGTACAATTTGACGATAACTACAAATAGGTTTTAATGGCCAAAATTGCCAGTAGGTCCAAAGGATTTATTGCCCTTGAATGATGATTTCTTCCAATTTTGAGTTTTTAGAGGAAACTGTAGCTATACTTAAGAGAAACTGTATATAACCAGAACGATAAGAAAAATAAGATTTAAGAATAAGTCATCATAAACATGATATAGGTAAAGGATTTTTTTCACTGGAATGATGATTAATTTATTATCCATATTTGTGCATTTTTGCCAGAAACTAGAAATTTTATAAAAACATTGTATCAATTTTATATAGGCTCTTTGGAATTTTAAGAGTTGCAAGGTGTATGACAAATATGTATGACACTTTGGTCTTTTTAACAGAATGTTGACAAAAATGACTTCTACTTCATACAACATGAACATGATGAAGTCTGCTCTTTGGTCGGGTTGTTGTCTTTTTGACACATTCCCCGTTTCCATTCTCAATTTTAACATGTACAACTGACATTCTACATTTCTATCCTTGTAATGTCACTTGTTTGTTAAAAGAAACAGTGTTCACATTATTCATTTTTCATGTTTTTGAACAAAATCAATTGGTTTGAAGTTGTCTGGAATTTGTCAAATTAGGATCACCCCTTCTTAAATGAATACCCGGTACATAAACAAATAACAAAATTGATAAACAATGATAAAGTATGCACATGCTAGCTATATATAGGAAGGGTGAAGTATGAAAAAAATAACAATGACAATAATTTTGTTTACATGTTCTGTTTTATATTTAATCTACAAACAAGTTATATAATTTTTCATGTTTTATAAGGTTGACTTCCAAAGGCATTTGGGAGTGGCAGAAAGTGAAATAAAGAAGAGATCATTAGGAAGAGGCAGAGCTAAATGTAGACAGATTGTATCACAGAATGTTCCTCCTGTTGGAAGGAGTGTAGATTCGACAGTAAGTATGAAAAAAAACTGTGCAAGGCTTTTCTATTTAAAATTAGTTATTCATTAAAAGGTTATGCCCATGAAAAGCAAAACATGACAGCACAAAGGTTGACTGATTATTCTTAGTGTTGAATCATTTTATACATGTGACCTTGTTAATAATAGTGCATGTACAGTGGATTCATTTGTTTTCGTGGGTACCAATTTTGTAGGTTTGAAGAAAAAATGTATTTTGTGGTTCTGCCAAAGTTTGCAAACAAAGCCTATACAAAATTTATACTTCATTAAACATTTAGATACATAGTTCCTCTATATCAACAAAATCTGAGAAGATTGGTACCCAATGAATACAATCAAACATGTCGTAATGGTCATCTCAAATCTCGGCCACCTTTGTTAAACAAACAGCTTGAATTAGTTTTGCTAATTTCAGATGATGCCCCAATTTAAACCTTTTTATTTTGCCCTCTGATTGAAGACTTTGGATTGCACAATGGTTTGTTACTCTGTCACATGGATCACACTACTTCAGGATCATAAAGTGACTTCTTTTTGTGAAACTGATCCACTTCATTTGAACTTCGGTGGATAGTTGTCTCATTGGCAATCATACCAAATCTCCTTATATATATAGGGAAAAGTAATGAGACTGTAAAGAGATGTGCTTGTTCGATTGCAACACTTTAATGTTTGATTTTTACAATGATATATCTTGTCTTTTGTATTCTATTTATTTAAATTTTTTGTATTGTTCAAATCATGTCTGAGAATACTATTACACATGTTACAGTACTAGTTGTTTCAGTTTATGTCTTAAATTGTCATTTATAGTTACATAATTATATTTTTCCAATTGTTACTATTAGGAACTACCAACAAAATATCTAGCACTATTGCATATTTAAAGAAAAAAATTGAAAAGGGAAAAGAAATTATTATTTATCAATTAAAGTTCAATGAGGAAAACTATTATGTTTATGATATTCATTGTTTCTCAAAAATATATAAATTTAACAAATTTTAGCAATGTTAATAAATGAATTGAAACAATGCATTTGCATTAAAATATTAATTATAACTAAGGGGATCAGCCAAGTGTCTTTTTATGCTAGCTGAATGCATTTTTTTCACTTTTAGTATCATTATTCAGCTGTGCCAATCATGAGTCTAGTTATTATCGTAAGAATACTGATTTCCGTCATCATGGTCATTTTTGATCTGCCTCCAAGCTGTGGTTTTGTATAATTTTCCATGGCAAACTAGGAAAAATATACAAAATAAAAGATCTTTGACAAGTGATTTAGAAAGGAATATTATGTTTTTAGTGCAATAAATGGTTCAAACATTGACCTATAATGGTTTACTTTTATAAATTGTTATTTGGATGGAGAGTTGTCTCATTGGCACTCACACCACATCTTCCTATATCTAATTAAGGCAATTTCAATCAGTTCTCATTAAGTAACAAATATCTTTTGCAGAAAATCAATCTTTTGATGTACCCTGGAGTGTCAGAAGTGAAAAAATACTTTGATTTGCATAATTTTTTGCATGAAAATTTGTTTTAATGAAATAACATACAATCAATCTACATAGTTAATGCTTTCAAAAATTTTCAAAAAAATTAATTTTCTATATCTTTAAATTCCCAATGAAAAATTGCTGTTACATCAACGTGGTAAAAATGGAAAATTGTTTATGACGAAAGCGACTGAAAGCGGCTGTCAAGATACACCTGGGCATCTAGATATCGCCTTTTAAAAGGCAAAGTGAGGGACAGGAAGGTGACTTTTTCGCTCAAGTTGCCCCGTAGCTTGATCCCTGCTGTCAAATATTACCTAGGTAGAGAGATATTCAGAGTGAATAAACCACAATCACATTCACATTCACAGTGAACTTAATTTTTTAAAAATTTTTATCACCATTTTTGTACTGTATATCCGTATATAGACCGTTTCATATTCATCATTTATATGTTCAAGGGAGATAATCCAACTCTGATACTCATGTTTTTTGAACATGTTTACCTTTCACAATATTAGAGTACAAGAGAAATCACAATTTTCACAATTAAGGTACAAGTAAAATCACAATTGTTTGAGTTCTTAAACGATTGAATTTCAATCAATGACAAACTGAAACAGATGATCTACACATGAATTATGAAAACATAATGATTCAATTTCCAACAATGCAAAACAAAGAAAAAAAACCCACCTGCACATGAAAATACATATGATTGAATTTTAAGCAATGAATAAATGAGTAAAACAAATCACACATCTATTAATAATCAAGACGTATTATTGAATAATATATGCAATTCGGAACTTGGAGAAGTTATCCACACTCAGTTATCAAAGTATGAATAACTAAGTGAAAGTTTAAATTGATTAATAGTTATTGAAATGCATGTACAGTGTAGTAGCTGCCAGATCAGTTCATAATTTTCATGACATGGCAGGAAGATGTCATTGAAGACTATTAATGTTACTGTTTAGTGATTATAAATCTTTTGAATATTTATTACTAGCTATCAGGTGTTTTTGCAGGTTTCAGATCTAGCTAAAACAATTTGAATATAAAAATAAGAAGAAGTGGTATGATTGCCAATGAGACAACCCTCCACCAGAGACTAAATGACATAGAAGTTAGCAACTGCCTATTTGATTTTAAAAGCATCAGATCAGATTTTTTCGACAATAATTCAGCATGAAAGTAAAGTGTTATTTATTTTTTATTTTCAGTCTGAAAGTAGTGCAGATGAAAGAATATATCATGTTGGCTTATCACATAGAAGTCCCAACTGGAAAAATGAGTTAAGGAAACCAAAGTCAAAACCTCTTATTCTGACATCAGATTTTCCACATTTGTCTGCAAAATCTGAAAGTGAACAACAAACTCTGGAAGAAACAAGAAAAACTGCTGATACAAAAAATGGAACAAATTTCAAAGATATGGCCAAATTTCTCATGGACTCTTGGAAGGACGAATTTACTGAAGAGGGTCAGTTTGAAGATGTATCATTTAAAGATGACAGTAATTCATACAAGGAAAATAATCAAAAAAAGGAAGTTTATCTGGAAAATGAACAAAATATTGAAATGATCTCAGATTTAAGACAGAAAACTGATGAATATTTTAACAAACTTGAAGCAGAAATGGACAACTTGAGTTTAGAGGATTTTGAAAACATTTCAGTATCTGAAGCATCTAACCGAGAATTTTCTCAAACTGCAAAAGAACCAGTTCCAACTTCAGTTGTAGAGGCTAAAGAACAAGGTGGAATTTGGTATTCTAGTGATGAAGTTTACGTTTCTAACAGTAAAAATGATGAAACTTGGACAGATTCTGATGATACAGATGTGTCAGTTTCTACCGAGTCACTTTTACCATGTGATAAATCTGAAACTACCTTGTCGACTAGCAACAAGGTTAAAGGTTGTGATATTCTACCTCGTGCCAAATTTGATCTCACATTACCAGGTGATGGTATCGTTGAAGCTCAGGGAAATGTATCTAATAATGCCATCAGTGGCAATACTCATTCCTCTTCTAGTCCTAATATTGACCCTTCCTCTTCTAGTCCTGATATTGATCATTCCACATTGTCATTATCAAAAACTGAGAGTGAAAATCAAAGAACTTCAGCTACTTCTGATAAAGATGAAAGTGAGATTAGTGAAAGCTTTGAAAAAATAAGTCGGAAAGGTAAAAAGAAGAAAAGAGATGTAGTGAGAGCCAAAAGTTTTCATAGTAATTATCCTGATATAAATAAACACAATACTGACACAGATCATACTGATAAACAAGTTAGCAAAAAGTGCCAAAAGAATAATTTGAGTCAAATTGATTCTAATGCTTGCCAACAAAATGGTCATGGACCATCAAATCATGTAGGTGTGTCATGGAAATTGAATGGTGATTCAGTTATTCAGCTTGATGGTCTTCCAGTAGATTGTGACATTTCTGTTTTACAAGATCTTATTGCCTCTTATGGAACAGTGAAAGACTTTGAAAAGAAAGTAGGATCACAGTGTTCAGCTGTTAGGTTCAGGTTAGTTATAAGGCTAAAGTAGGATCACAGTGTTTAGCTGTTAGGTTCAGGTTAGTTATAAGGCTAAAGTAGGATCACAGTGTTTAGCTGTTAGGTTCAGGTTAGTTATAAGGCTAAAGAAGGATCAGTGTTCAGCTGTTACAGTACGCACAGAGAGTTTGTAATCGCGAACTCTAATCACCGATTTGAGTGTAGCGGTGTGACACCGCGAATCACGGATTACACTCCCAATTTCCTCCAAAGATTCTCTCCCAACACCGCGTGGCTGTTAATTGGTTTATTGCCCATCGGATGTACTGAAGATTAATGACGTGACAACATAATCGGATTAGCCAGATTTATTACCTATGTACATTTAATCGATCTTGATTGCACCTGTGTGCTTTAAAACACTGTATTAAAATGTCCTTTCTTTGACAGATAAAATGTGACATTATCATTCAAAATAAGATAATTATTCTTGTATGTTTTGTCCCATGTCATTGTCATTTCAAATAAAACGTACCAACGAATAAAATACGAATAAAACGCTTATTTTGTATTTTATTATAGTCCGTCAGGTCATAATTTGTGTTTTCAACAAAGACGATTTTACCACAATCAGTATCTTTTATGACCTACTCAGTGAGCAATATCCGGTTCATTAATTGTTCAATATATAAAATCAACTGGCTTAAAACAAAATGTTGTTTTAACGGTAATTTGTCCAATCTTAACCCAAGAGTTAATTTATCGGATCAACAAGTGAACTCTGTTACTTTCAATTTATTTTGCAATGTAAAATATTGTTTCACTACCTCCGTACATTACCGACTTGGAATTATTTGAATTCAGAAAAGAAACTGTAAAGTGACAACTCCGTTGAACGAAGGAAAACGTTTTGTATGCAATGTGCCCTATATTCATAAAAACACAACACTAAGAGACATTCCGCCCAGACACAACACAATAATCACAACCTAATTAATTATGTGAAGAAGAAAAATCATGTGGTGTTTATCTCTGTTATGATCTGTTATTGATCCTTTATTATTTAAAATAAAATTGGATGTTAAAAGTCCTTGTCGAAATAAAAAAAAAGAAGTATTTCAACAATTACTATAGAAACTATATCGTGAAAGAAATACGAGAAAAAAAATGTGGATCGGATTTTAACGATCTGCACATTTTCACAGAGGATCTCTACCAACGCCCAAAAGGAACTGAACGACATGCATCGTGTTTTCATCTACCATTAATGTATATTGTTGACCATGGACGTATAAATAATGTCCAGGTTTATGTTCTGTGCTGACTGATAAACGTAAAAATAAAAGGCTGGTGTTCGTTTATTCAGAAAAGGATTATATTTTAGATTCCGGTTAATCAATTGTAAAAGGACCTTCTAGAGCCTCAATCTTAACGCACACAAATGTCAATCATTACAAAGCAAATTTAAACCCTGAATGAATTTTCCCACGGTCATCCAGAAAGGTCACCTGAGTTTACTGTTACGTGATAATATTTCCCGCTAAATAAAAATCTCGTGGACAAAATTGATGTCACTATTTTAGCATTCAATATTGTGAGCGAAGTCAAGTTCAAAGTTCAACCACGCACTGTTGATCACTGAGATGTGTATCGTCTTCCCACGGCAATTAATTCCTTTAAAATATTTAAATATCACTGTCCTAAATACAACACAAAGTTTACATTCATTGTGCGTAAATGAATATTATGCAACGACGAGTTGATGCAGCTATAGAAGTATTCCTGTTGTAGCCGAAATGTATTATTTATCCTAAAGTAATGCTAACAAATCGTAAAGAGAAATGCCGTAGACTTATTAAGCATAACGAATGGTGAATAGTATTTTCTTTTTACTTGCATATACAAGTTTTGAGACACGAAATTTTCTTTAAACTGTTCACATTTCATATTCAGCGTTAGTTTCCGTTTATTTTACGCAAGTATGTCTCTTTTCGTAAGTAATATAATTTACCGATAAAAAACGAGGTCAAAATCAAGTATAGTTTTTTTTATAAAACTTTAATGCAATTGAAAGAATTAACAACAACATTTTGCTTTTAAATCTTTTATTTTTCAAGCAATTATGTAATCGTAAAATGAAAATAGCGTAGACTTATTAGCATTACGAATAGTGAATAATATTTTCTTTTTACTTGTATACAAAACTTTGAGACGTGTAATTTTCTTCAAACTGCCCACATTTATTCAGCGTTAGTCTCCGTTTATTTTACACAATTATATCTCTTTTGTAAATTAAACATTTATTTACTGACAAAAAAACGAGGTCAAAATCAAATAGTTGTTTTAATAAAACTAATTTTAAATGTACAGTGTAATTGAAAGAATTAACAATAACGTTTTGCTTTTTAATCTATTTGTTTCAAGCAATCAGATATATAACCTGATTATCAATAGACAGGAAATACAACTGTTTAATTACATTAGAAATCTCTCATACCTTGACTGTCGTGTGCCGGCATAGATCAGAAGGATTAGGCAATTAATTACCTGGTGTGACACCGCGTCACACAGGACTGGGAGAGATGTCGCTAATACAATAAACAAAAGGTAGCGAATTTACGCGGAAGTCGGAGGGAATACTCCCAAATTTCTCCGAGAATTTAGGGAGGGATGTCGGAGTTTCCTGGTGTCACACCAGGAATAATTGCAGTGTATGGAGTTTGGGATTACAAACTCTCTGTGTACTGTAGGTTCAGGTTAGTTATCAGGCTAAAGTAGAATCACAGTGTACAGCTGTTAGGTTCCGGGTAGTTATAAGGCTGAAGTAGGATCACAGTGTACAGCTGTTAGGTTCAGGTAAGTTATAAGGAAGTAGAATCACAGTGTACAGCTGTTAGGTTCGGGTTAGTTATAAGGCTGAAGTAGGATCACAGTGTACAGCTGTTAGGTTCGAGTTAGTTATAAGGCTAAAGTAGGATCACAATGTTCAGCTGTTAGGTTCAGGTTAGTTATCAGGCTAAAGCTGTTAGGTTCAGGTTAGTTATCAGGCTAAAGCTTTTAGGTTCAGGTCTGTTATCAGGCTAAAGCTGTTAGGTTCAGGTTAGTTATCAGGATAAACCTTTTAGGTTCAGGTTAGTTATCAGGCTAAAGCTGTTAGGTTCAGGTAAGTTATCAGGCTAAAGCTGTTAGGTTCAGGTAAGTTATCAGGCTAAAGCTGTTAGGTTCAGGTTAGTTATCAGGCTAAAGCTGTTAGGTTCAGGTTAGTAATCAGGCTTAAGCTTTTAGGTTCAGGTTATCAGGCTAAAGCTGTTAGGTTCAGGTTAGTTATCAGGCTAAAGCTGTTAGGTTCAGGTTAGTTATCAGGCTAAAGCTTTTAGGTTCAGGTTAGTTATCAGGCTAAAGCTGTTAGGTTCAGGTCAGTTATCAGGCTTAAGCTGTTAGGTTCAGGTTAGTTATCAGGCTAAAGCTGTTAGGTTCAGGTTAGTTATCAGTCTAAAGCTTTTAGGTTCAGATTAGTTATCAGGCTAAAGCTGTTAGGTTCAGGTAAGTTAATCAGGATAAACCTTTAGGTTCAGGTGAGTTATCAGGCTAAAGCTTTTAGGTTCAGGTTAGTTATCAGGCTAAAGCTGTTAGGTTCAGGTTAGTTATCAGTCTAAAGCTTTTAGGTTCAGATTAGTTATCAGGCTAAAGCTGTTAGGTTCAGGTAAGTTAATCAGGATAAACCTTTAGGTTCAGGTGAGTTATCAGGCTAAAGCTTTTAGGTTCAGGTTAGTTATCAGGCTAAAGCTGTTAGGTTCAGGTTCAGGGATGATTCCAGGTATTTTCAAATGGGTCCCTTGACCATACAATTGGGAATTTTTATCCCAATTGGGAATTTTTTATGCACAAAATCTAAGACGAAATAACATTATTTTCCTGTAAAATGGAAAATCTATATTAAGTTTCACCTGTACACTGCTGTAAGAAGTTGTAACATTTCGAATAACTCTGGACGGGCTACTGATTTTGATATATATGATTACCAGATCACATTTAGTGGTTGAGACCAGGGAAGTTGTTACATGAAGATCATTGCACATGATGCACCATCTTTTGTAGGCTTGCATTTTAGATATGGTAACCTATATAACAGCTAACATAAACCACAACAGGTCATTTTTATAAATTTACCTTATTTCCAATGGATTTCAAATAGATCTGGCCAATTGTCGAATTCAGAAAAGCAGTTACAAAAGTTTATATACATTTATGTACTTAATAGATAAAATATTTTTGTGATTTTTGCTTGCTGTTTAATATGCAGAAGATTGCCATAGTTTTACTTTAGGTGTCACCCTATAGCTAAGAAACAGGAAATTAAAGCATTGAACCATTGTATTTTAATATTATTTGGATCATCTTCACATTTTTTAAACAGTTCCATAATGTCATGAATGTTGACATCGTATTTCATAAATGATCTATCATCCACATGTATTTTCAAAAACTCTCAAACTTTTGTCTTTTGAGGAAATAGAGCCTGACAAAATATAAAATAATTTCCTCAAACAAAAGTTTTCATCATATTATATAACCAGCTCTGCTGGGCAGTCTGCTTTTACGAGATCGGCGCCTATTAAATTTATTAAAGTTTATTCATCAATGTTGTATCAAAATTTGAATTTTGCTCTCGCCGAGGTCTGCTTTAATGAGACCCATTTTGACAAAAAGCATCTTTTCATCGACCTGCTGGGCGATCTGCTTTGACAATATCAAATACTCCCATAATATTTTCATCAATTGAATTGAATCCGGCTTCTAAAATTGTTTACCACATGTTGACATAATTAAATCGTTGTTAATAAAATGCGATCGTTGGCAGTATTCTTATCCAGATTTTAAAACGTTTTGACGACAAACTATGAAAAATTATAGTTGCCTAAATCGGTGACGGAAACATTTCAGGAAATATCGATTTTTATTTTATTTTTCCTGAATTGGGAATTTATATTCACATAATTTTTTTGGGGCCGCCTGCCGATTTAAGGGTCGCTAAGCGGCCCTAAACTATATAGAAGAATCATCCCTGAGGTTAGTTATCAGGCTAAAGCTTTTAGGTTCAGGTTAGTTATCAGGCTAAAGCTGATAGGTTCAGGTTAGTTATCAGGCTAAAGCTGATAGGTTCAGGTTAGTTATCAGGCTAAAGCTGTTAGGTTCAGGTTAGTTATCAGGCTAAAGGCTAACAAAAAATATGTACTTGTTTCCTGTCTCCTATTAGAAAAAATAGGGTAGGTACATTTAGGTAGGCAAAATGATTTTATTTTTTTCTAAATATTTTATTTTGACTATATACATGATATACAGTCAGAGCTCTTCACGTAAACAAGTCAGAATATTCAAAGACTCATGCAAATCAGATTGTGCATATTTACAAAGAAGTGAAACTGTGATACCATTTTTAGACTTAATAAGGTCAGAATGTGCCAGACTTATTTAGGCCAGATTCTGTTCAGTGGATCGTGAAATTTTCAAGATGTTTAATATTTGTAGCGAACCTACTCAATTAATTTCCATGAATATTTGTATGATGTTTTACAGTATCAAAATCTATCTTTACATGCTGGTTTTCAAGTAAATCTACTTATGATACATAACACATGTAACATTTTTCACAATTTATCACAAAAACATACTTACACAAAATGGTTTATTATTACACATGAATCCGTTTTTTTAGAGTCTCATTTATATTTTTTGTTGATAATAAAGTGTTTGTGGAAAACATTTTTAACATTGTCATGTAGATCATGTAGATGCTTATCTTTAAAATATGGGTGCATGCCCAAAAAGATAAACATTTCATGGCCTTTTATAGCTGACTGTACAGTATGGGTTTTTCTCATTGTTGAAGGCCATACGGTTGCCTATAATTGCTTACATCCACTTCATTTGAACTTTGGTGGGTAGTTGTCTCATTGGCAATTATACCACATCTCCTTATTTTTATATTGAATTTTGACTTGTACATGTTGTACACATGGTTCATATGGGCTGATCTATTATTTTAATGAGATTATGATTTTTGAATGGTATTTCAAAGATATCATGGATATACATGATATATGAAAACATTAGTTAATACTTGATTCTCCTTTATGATATTTTATGTTTCATTTTTTTGACAGATTAAATAGCACAGATGCATGTGAAATGGTTGTGTGTTGTCTAGATGATACAGACATTTTCCCAGGTAAATTATGTTATGGGGCATTAAGTTTTACCCTTGTCCTTCTGTACATCTGTACGTCCCGAAATTGGTTTCCGTTCTCTAAACTTTAGTTTGCCTCAACCAAATGTTATGAAACTTATACACAATGCTTAATACCACAAAACACAGATCAAGTTTGAATTTGGGTGGCATCACTTTTACCTTTCTAGAGTTATGCCCCTTTACAAATGGAAAAAATTGCTGAATTTTTCGTTTTCGTTCTCTAACTTAAGTTTGCCTCAACCAAATGTTATTAATCTTATACACAATGCTTATTACCACAAAACATAGATCAAGTTTGAATTTTGGGGGCATCACATTTACCGTTTCAGAGTTATGCTCCTTTACAAACGGAAAAATTGCTGAATTTTTCATTTTCGTTCTCTAACTTAAGTTTGCCTCAACCAAATTTTATGAAACTTATACACAAAGCTTAATACCACAAAACTCAGATCAAGAATGAATTTGAGTAGCGTCACTTTTACTGTTCTTGAGTTTTGTCCCATTATAACGTTATATGCAAGCGGGGCATCATCTGTGTCCTATTGAGAAAATTGTAACATGATAGCTTTTGCAAAAATAAAAATTTGTACATGTTTTTGTATTGTAAATTTTGATAACATCATTTGTATGCAGCTTTTCCTGAAATTGCAATAATCAATTTGGCATTTTTGTCCATTTTTCATGATCAAGAGCAGCAAATAATAAATGGACGCAAAATTTTCTAAAATTTATAGAACCATGATATACATGTATGTACATTGTATTTAATATTATTTACTTTGACATGTTTGGTAACCTCACACATGTCAAATTTTTGAATTGTTTGTATCAGATGATCTTCCTGTCTGGAAGAATTTGTTGATTTGGAGATATATCCTAGAACCTAACTGTAATGCATTCCTGTCGATAAAGATTCTGCTTATCATGCTTATTATAAATAATATACTGAAGAACGTAGAAATTCAATAGCCAATTAAGATGCCAATATTGAGCAAGTAACTGATCTAGATTAGCAAATAAGATTCAAACAGTCAATTCAAAGTGTAACTAATAAAATCAAGGGTTACAAAATCTGTAAAGTGGTCTAATATCATGAATATTGTAATGATGCCCAAAAATTTTTTGGTGATGTCCCAGAAAACTGTACTGTAGCAGTTTGTAATAACCAACAATAGTTTAAACTTGCTTGTTTAAAACTGATCTCTTCCTGAATATGTGTGTTATATTTGCATCTGAATCTTTAGCAAATAGCAATAAATCAGTTTATCATTTGTCGATATGTTAAAAGTTTTCAGTTAATCATTAGAATGGTCAATATATATGATATGTTGAAAGTTTTTAATGAATGAATGCTATCTCTTTCAAGGGACTCATTTTCAAAGGGCATGAGAAATTCCTGTGAGCCTTCATAATCACGGAAGACTTTCTAACAATTTTTCAATATTTCATTATTTACTTGTCTGTAGGAATTTTCACAGAATTTATTATTTTTTTTTTTTTCAAATTAATCAATTTTATTGCACCTTTGCTGTTAACAATTTACTTAATCTACAGCTTCAATTAAGTATCCTTGTATATTAGTTATTGAATATCTAGGGAAAATATTCAATAAATTAGATCTATAAAGTAAGATATATTTATACATTCATGACATTAGAACAGTTTTAGATAATAAAATGTTTACCAGAATACGGTACGTTTCTTCACCTATATTGTATATGATTTTATTAAAGCTTCACTGAACCACGAAATTGATGATAATCTTTGTAGCATGACTCTTCATCAGTTGATTTTTGCCAGCAATAGCTAATTTTGAACTTTTGTTTTGTTTACACAACTAAAATGTAAAAGAAGAATTTATACATGTTATAGAAAAAGGGAAGTAATGTGATTTTGTTTTGATAAGGAAAATATTTTTTTTTCATTTCTACAAATAGGACCTCTGACTGACAAAATAATTAAGTACATAAGTCTTTATGAAATTAATGAATGATATGGAATATCTTCACTGACAATGACCGAGATATAACTTAAGTTATTTAAGCAGTCAAAATGGCTGTGACATTGAAGATTGATTTATTAAAGCAAAAACAAGAAAAAGCCTGTGATCATGGTGATATGTTTGTAAGAAACATGATTTGTGTGAACAATTTCATGGGTGTAAAATTGGCTAACAAAACCATATGTACCTGGACAAGCTTGATAATTCTTATTCTTTTCACTTCACAGACATGAGGCAGACTATTGTCAGTAAAATACATGTGAAATTTGACGAGAAGGAGATCCGTCTTGGTCCGTTTGATGCAAAGTTCATTTTCTCTTGTTGCTTTTTTACTGAACTTTTCATGACAAAAGATGATCACACGGACTATTATTTAGTTGATTTGTCTGGATTAAATTTCAAAAGTTTTCAGCATCTTAGACATAGAATAAACTATGGTGTGGCTCTTCCTACTACAAGAAATCAACTTATTCTAATAGTGGATGTAGCTGCATATTTGGGAATTATTGAGACAGATCTTGAACAGTTATTTCCAGAACTTGATATATGTAAAGATAATGGACAGGAATATGTTCCTTTGTTTCATCGCCTTTTGTGCAAAGGTTACCAATCCATGGCACAAGCATTAGGAAAGAGAGCATTGATACCGTCTTTATTATTCCAGGATCCTGCAATATCTTACAATGTTTTCAAAAAGAAATGCAGGAATCAGAAAAATCTCTTAGAATGGAAATGCAAATATGTATATCCTACATGTCAATGTCCTACATGTGAAGTTGAAAAATTAAAGCATATAGAGTACTTTCAGGGAGATGAGACGTGTAAGAGAGGGCCTGTGCAATGATTTTAATTTGAATTACATAATCACTTATTACTTTTAATTTAAAATAAATTATAATAGGGCTATTCGAGCAAATTGTTAAAAAGAAGAGGGTTATTTTTAACCTGGGTCTATCTCTTAAATATTGTCATCAGATACTGGAAAAAAACTTAAGTGAAACATGTGAAATGGATGGCCTTTCTCCTCAGGAATATTAGAAAAAAAAAAGTGCACATGAAATTTGGTAAACTTAACCCTAAAAATAAATACGAATTTTAGCATATTTATCATCAGGCTTATAAATTTCCACTACCATATTCTTAGGAAGAACATAAAACATGGATTTAGGGCGATTATTCTTTAATAGGTTATACATTTGTAATAGACACATTTTAATGAATCCTCTGTAAGCATATATAAGAAACAAAATTTATATTGTCTGTATTGTTTAGAAGCTTATTTATGAACATGGTTGATGCAAATGTACCAGCTATGTTCCATAACCTTGTTTACCCTTTTAATTTTTTATTATTGTACATTTTTATTTTATGTTTTTCATGTAATTTATTTATGTTTTTAATAAAAGTTTTTTTTTCACTCTGATTTGATCTTTAAAAACATTTTTATTGAATAAGTCCTGCTTTGATTGAGGTTTTCATCACCCTAGAAATGTTCTTATCTGGGAAAATACTTTAGCTTACACTGGTAAAAAGTGTCTCAGCAGAAAAATTCAAAATGATTCAGTTGTTTGTTAGAAATCTCAGGTCACATATTTAGCTGTCTGGAAGGAAGGTATTAATTATACCAATATTGTTCTACTGTTAATTCAGAAAACTTTCAGATGTTTTTATTATTGCAAAAAATTGTGACGGGACAGGTGTCACAAAAATACTAGGCTTAAATTTTAGTAGCAACATTTATGTACAGCATTTCCTGAAATTGTAATCAACAGTTTAACAATCACAGCAAAATCAGCAATCAATAAATTTACATTATTTCTCTAAGGCATTTGATGGGTTTTGCACCAAAAGTTATTAATAAGGTCATGACACTTTTTTAATCATTACTTTCTATTGAGTAGTTTTGAAAGTTCATATCATGGAATCACTAATTAGGTGGTCTCCGTGAGTGCTACAGGTAATGTGGACTCCATTCCTAGACAGGTCAAACCAAAGACTTGAAAATTTGTATTTGATGTCCTTTGCTAAGCACTCAGCATTTAGTAGTCAGAGCATATACTGATTGGTTTAAAGTCAGGAAAATGTGCCCAGGTAGGGCAGACTGCTTTCTTGCAAACTGTTACCTTGTGAAGTGGTATTTAAAAGTTCTTGCTCAGCATGTTCATTGATGTTGTTCTAGCACAAAGCAGAGTTCAAATTCATCTCACATCAACACAGGATGTTAAACACAGTCCTATCATCATGATCCTGGAAACCATGAATTACCACTCTCATAAAATAATGAGTAAATTTGTTTTAGTACACTAGTTATTGTGCCTGTGGTAAATGTCCCAAAATTTGAATAAATGGGGAAGCAGATTAGTTCTTTGCATAAAGCTTTATATTTCAGGGGGAAAAAAGCCTATAGTTGTTCTGTCAAGTGAATTTTTCCGTTATGAGTAATAAGATAACTATATTTGGTACACAGAGTCATCACAGATATACAAGTCCATCAGACAGAGTTCACCTGACTGTTACCACATGGATTAGTGATTAAGGTTAAGTTTTCATGATAAGGTCTGTTTCCCAGATACTATAAGCAATAGGTCAACTATATTTTGTGTGTGGAATATTCTTAAGTTGTACATGTTCACCTGGCATGATTATCCTGAATTTGACATGTTCGTCATGGTTCATATGACCTTGATCTGATCATCATGGTTTATTGGTGAATGCTAAGTTTCTATGATAAGATCTGTTTCTAAAAAGGACAATAATAGTAGAAGGTCAACAAATTTAGTGTTTGGAATGATTTTAGGTCAACATTTATGTCTAGTAGTGTTCATCTCTCTTTGACCTCATTTTCATAGTTCATTGGTCAATGTTCAGTTTTTTTTAGTTAACTCCATTTATCATATACTATATGCAATAGGTCAACTAATAGTTGGTGTATGGAATGATTGGAAAGTGTTTGCAGGGTGAACATGTCCATCTGGCGGTTCTTCTGAGTTGACCACATTTTCGTGATTCATTGAAACATGCCATGATTTTTCAATTAGGTGCATTTCTTGATTACTAAAAGCAATAGGTCAACTTTATTTGTGGTAAATAGAATAATTGTTTAAGCATCAACCAAAAGGGTTCACCTGACCATGAAGTTATTTTTTTGTGTTTAGGTCTGTTTTTTTGGATACTATAAATAATGGGTTAACGACATATGTTTGGTGTATTGGAGGATTATAAGTAATTGTCTTCCTTCTGTTCACCAGTCAGTTCATTCATCTGTCCAAGATCAATTAGATATACATAAAAAGTCAGGTGGATTGTTTAAGATACTTGACACAGTTTATGAAAATTGGTTCAAGCTTGTTTAAAATACTTAATATTACTATTCTTATACATTATCCATGTATCTTTCAGGTGCTGCAAGTAAAATAAGCTGTGTTGTTGTGCAATGAAAAAGAGGAAGATCTTTAGTGTTGAATCAGTTTTATTTGCTTTAGTAACATCTCCCAAAAATACCTGTTGATCATATAGATGATGGAACAAGTGCATACATTTCTATAGCTTGTTTGCATGTTATTTTTTATTGTCATTGAATCTACTTATTAGTCAAGAATCAATCTGACCTTCAGGAGTGTGAAAGGTCATCCTCATTTTAAACGACCGCAAAAATTTTGCGGTCGATATTGGTATGACGTTGGCGTCGTCGTCGTTGTCGTCGTCGTCCGCGTCGTCGTCCGAGACACATTGGTTTCGCACTCTAACTTTAGTTTAAGGAATGGATCTCTATGAAATTTTACCATAAGGTTCAATACCACAAAAGGAAGGTTGGGATTGATTTTGGGGTTATGGTACCAACAGTTTAGGAATTAGGGGCCAAAAGGGCCAAAAATAAGCATTTTGGTAACTTTCAGACATAACTTGTGTGTTAGTGTATGGATCTCTGACATTGTACCACAAGGTTCCATATCACAAAGGGAATACTGGGATTGATTTTGGGGTAAATGCCTCAAAATTTTAGGAATTAGGGGCCAAAAGGGGCAAAAACAAGCATTTTCTAGTTTCATGACAATAACTTGTGTGTAAGTGTATGGATCTTTCTGAAATTGTACTACAAGGTTCCATATCACAAAGGGAAAGCTGGAATTGAGTTTGGGGGTAATTGCCTAAAACGTTTAGGAATAAGGGGCCAAAAATAAGCATTTTCTAGTTTCCAGACAATTACTTGTGTTCAAGTGTATGGATCTCTCTGAAATTGTACTGCAAGGTACCATACCACAAAGGAAGGCTGGGATTGATTTTGGGGTAATTGCCTCAAAATTTAAGGAATGAGGGGCCAAAAGGGGCAAAAACAAGCATTTTCTAGTCTCAGGACAATAACTTGTGTGTAAGTGTATGGATCTTTATGAAATTGTTCCACAAGGTTCCATGTCACAAAGGGAAAGCTGGGTTTGAGTTTGGGGTAATTGCCCTAAAAGTTTAGGAATTTGGGGCCAAAAGAAGTTTTGATCCCAACAGTTTAGGAATTAGGGCCAAAAGGGTCCAAAATTAAACTTTGTTTGATTTAATCGAAAATTGAACTATAGGGTTCTTTGATATGCGAATCTAACCGTATATTTAGATTCTTAATTTTTGGTCCCGTTTTCATATTGGTCTACATTAAGGTCCAAAGGGTCCAGAATTAAACTTAGTTTGATTTTAACAAAATTGAATTCTTGGGGTTCTTTGATATGCTGAATCTAAACATGTACTTAGTTTTTGATTATGGGCCCAGTTTTCAAGTTGGTCCAAATCGGGTCCAAAATTAAACTTTGTTTGATTTCAACAAAATTGAATATATGGGGTTCTTCGATATGCTGAATCTAACCATGTATTTAGATTTTTGATATTCGGGCCCGGTTATCAAATTGGTCCACATTGAGTTTTAGAGGGTCCAAAATTGAACTTTATTTGATTTCATCAAAATTGAATTCTTGGGGTTCTTTGATATGCTGAATCTAACCATGTATTTAGATTTTGGATATTGGAATACCACAAAGGGATGGTAAGAATTGTCTTTGGGAGTTATGGCTCAAAGTGTTAAGGAATAAGGTGCAAAAAAGGGGGGAAAAGGGTTTGCAGGTTAATGGACAATTAAGTACAAAACATAATTTAAAAGGCAGTGTAAGGTTGGTAATTGAAACTCATTTGAATATCTCACCTAAACTGCTTTTAAATTATTTATTTTGGAAATTTGCCAAAAATTTATTATTAATAAATTCCATTGAAATTTACCAATAACTTTAGTTTAATGAACTTCATTGGAAATTTGCCAATATAAAATATTGCTGATGAAGCTTTTTGTTTATCTCACCTAAACTGCTTTTAAATTATGTGTATTGGAAATTTGCCAAAACTTTATTATTAAATTTCTGATTTATATATAAAAGCAAATAATAATGATAAGGCAAGAGATACACACCAAACAGGATGTGTAAATTAATATATTAAGTATTGTGCAATAGCAAGAAATTTTCAATTGCACAGTATTGCGCAATAGCAAGAAATCTTCAATTGCACAGTATTGCGCAATAGCAAGAAATATCCAATAGCACAATATTGCGCAATAGCAAGAAATTGTCAATTATATGGTATTGCACAATAACAAGAAATATTCAATTGCACAGTATTGCGCAATTGCAAGAAATATTCAATTGCACAGTATTGTGCAAAGAAGATACTTTGTATAAATTGCTTATTTCTTGACCAATTTCAATGGGGTTTTATTCTTGAATTCTTGGGGTTCTTTAATATGCTGAATCTAACCGTGTATTAAGTTTTGAATTTTGGTCCCTGTTTTAAATTGGTCCACATTGAGGTCCAAAGGGTCCAAAATTAAACTTTGTTTGATTTCATCAAAATTGAATTATTGGGGTTCTTTGATATGCGAATCTAACCGTGTATTTAGATTCTTAATTTTGGTCCCATTTTCAAATTGGTCTACATTAAGGTCCAAAGGGTCCAAAATTAAACTTAGTTTGATTTTAACAAAATTGAATTCTTAGGGTTCTTTGATATGCTGAATCTAAACATGTATTTAGATTTTGATTATGGGCCCAGTTTTCAAGTTGGTCGAAATCGGGGTCCAAAATTAAACTTTGTTTGATTTCAACAAAATTGAATATATGGGGTTCTTTGATATGCTGAATCTAACCATGTATTTAGATTTTTGAATTTTGGGCCCGTTATCAACTTTGTCCACATTGAGGTCAAAAGGGTCCAAAATTAAACTTTGTTTGATTTCATTAAAATTGAAATATTAGGGTTCTTTGATATGCTGAATCTAACCGTGTATTTAGATTCTTAATTTTTGGTCCCGTTTTCAAATTGGTCTACATTAAGGTCCAAATTTAAACTTAGTTTGATTTTAACAAAATTGAATTCTTAGGATTCTTTGATATGCTGAATTTAAACATGTATTTAGATTTTGATTATGGGCCCAGTTTTCAAGTTGGTCCAAATCGGGGTCCAAAATTAAACTTTGTTTGATTTCAACAAAATTGAATATATGGGGTTCTTTGATATGCTGAATCTAACCATGTATTTAGATTTTTGATTTTGGGCCCGTTATCAACTTTGTCCACATTGAGGTCAAAAGGGTCCAAAATTAAACTTTTTGTTTGATTTCATCAAAATTGAACTCTTGGGGTTCTTTGATATGCTGAATCTAACCATGTATTTAGATTTTGGATATTTGACCATTATAGGTGAATGTCCAATTTAAAATTTTAAGTTCTTAGACCACATTCATTCTGTGTCAGAAACCTATGCTGTGTCAAATATTTAATCACAATCCAAATTCAGAGCTGTATGAAGCTTGAATGTTGTGTCCATACTTGCCCCAAATGTTCAGGGTTCGACCTCTGCGGTCGTATCAAGCTGCGCCCTGCGGAGCATTTTATTAGATATTTGAGTAAGAAGCCCTTATGCAGCTTTGTTCATTGATCTCTTTAATGTTTTACTCAAATTTCTAAAACCTGTCAATCGTTTAAGTTTGTTGTGTTTACAAATGACACTAAGCAAATTTTAATATTGTGTTTACTTTTCTACATACTTTTTATTATCACATTTAAATGTCTAACATTTATACTAAAGTTTTGAATGCTTTGCTCACCAAGTTTTTACCTCTTTGAATGTTGAAAGGTATTCTTTATAGCCATTATCATTGGTAAAATTTTAAACAAAAATTGTGGATTAATAACATGTTTGAATCTAGATTTTTTTCTGGCTTTAACACAACAAACAGAATTAGAAAAAAATTGGCAAAATAATAAGCATGGTTAGGAAGATAACTGAAATACTTTGAAACCAGATAAATTTGACCATCAGTGGCAATTTTAAGCAGTTTTTGTTAAGATTTTTCATGATTCACAGCCATACTCTAAAAGATATTGTATATAGTTAAACATCTTTGTATAAGAAATGTGGTTCAAATCTAAAATATTATTTACAAGCTCTTTGAATTAGGTTATTTCGGCACAATTTGCAGTTTTGCATTAATTCAGGAAGTTTGATGTCCTGAAGCAAATATGTATGAATATAAATGCAAACACTGAATGAAGTCTGCTAAATGCGTATTTCAATTATCAACAATATTGTCCCAAAGATTCAGACAAGATAACTGTGGTTCTCCCCCTTACAAATTTCAATGTCGTCAAATCAATATTGATCTTACACACAATATTGAATAAGAATTATTATTTTAGCATAGATAGCCCATACAATAACTAAAATGACTAAGGCACAAAATTATAACTGTGGAATCATACAACATGTACAAAATAAAGCAAATTATTTTAACATGTTTAAAATTAAAAAAAAATCAGTCTTGAAAAATAAAGATTTAAAAAAATAAGAAACAAAATATTGAAAAAACCTTTTTAAAAGGAAAGTAACTCTTTGAATTTGAATTACAAAAACAGTAAAGTGAATTACAGTCAGTTATTCTTCTAGCTTAAACTGAAATCCCCAAGTAAAAAAAAATTGGAAAGAAACAAATTTCATTTTGCATTATGTTTTTTAAAATTTTTTATCAATATGCAGTTCTGAAAAACATGATTTTTTAGATGGCAAATAGCCCTGATTATAGTCACATTGTCTGATTTTTTAAGAACTTATACTCAGAATATCACTGGTTTTGAAGATATTAAAAAATGATAGTATATTGAATTGAGTAATGAGATACTAATCTTCAAAGGTCATTGAAAGTAATGCATTTTCTGAGTTTTTGTATGTGTATTATCCATGTTTTGTGTAAATTATTTTTTCTTTTGTGTGTACTGTTTGATTTTGTTCATTTGTTTCATTTTTTAGTTAATGAAATGAGTAGTATCTTTTTTTGTACTTTTAGTTCAGTAATACTTTAAAAATATGTTTTTCATTTTCTTTGGATGCCTCGGTGGTCTCATGGTAGCTTGTTCACCTTGAGTGCGAGAGGTGGTGGGTTCAAACCCTGGCCGGGTCAAACCAAAGACTTTAAAATTGGTATTTGCTGCTTCTCAGCTAAGCACAAAGACTGGTTGGCTGGAGGTCAGAATAATGTGTCCGGGTAAGGCGATATGTCTTCCTGTGGACTGTAACCTTATGAACTAGCACATTAAAAATCAGGCTCCGAGAGTCGGTCTAGTACAAAGCAGGGTTAATATTCATATTACATTAACATGTTCTCATCCTGAATATGCATATTAATTTACCTCTGGACGTTAAGCAGCCATCCATCATCATCATCTTAGTTTATGAATGTTTTTCATTCTATTTTAGCTCACCTGATCCAATGTTTCAAATGAGATAATTCTCACCACTTAGCATCCTTTGTCCCTGATATTTGTCCCTCATCCGTTGTCCATTTACTTTTTCAAAAACTTTCTCCTCTGAAACTGCTGGGCTAATAGGAATCATTATTTTGGTATGTTGTTTAAAAATGTGTTTAGTGATTCAGACTACCAACCAACATAGATGGCATGGTCAAAAGTGCATCATAGGGGTACAATGTTAGTTTTGTCTATTATCTTGAAAACTGCTAGAAAGAGAACTACTGACAGTTCTATCTGCCATTTATATCAAAACTATCAGATAACTTGTTATAGGACTTATTGCCCTTATATGACGAATTTTACCATTTCATTTATGCCTATGATCTTGAAAATTGTAATAGATATAGAGAATTTTTATGAGCAAAAAAGACCAACAAAAAAGTCCCCCATGTCGGAATCCTAAGTTGACCCTTACTGAAGTTACTGCCCTTTAAAATAATGTAAAAATGAAGATTTTTACTGAATTTATTCGCTTTTACCTTTTATCTGGAAAAAAATAATAGATAGATAGAAACTTAAACTTGCAGAAATGATCTTCAACTTATTTCGCACAAAATATTATGAGTAATAAAACTTAAAGATATGAACATTTCAGTATAACTTAAAATCAATTTTGGTTAGTTGGTGTACTAAAATGTTAATAAGACCCACACCACCTATTCTTGGCCCTCATTCCTATCCACGTTAAATTTTTCACTTCCAAACATTTTAGGGGGAGGAGGTAATATACCGTTATTTATACATCAGACCTTACTGATTACCAGCAATATATGCCCTGAATTTTATAATTCATTCATAATTTTTGTATTATTCAAAATTATCACGCATTATGTGTTCTACAAGGATCACCAGTCCTTTACCTTTCATTTGATACCTTAATAACTAAAATATATTTACACCAATGTATAAGAACTATTTTGTTTTAGATATGTACAACTTTCAAGCATGTTCCTTTTTGATCAGTGTTGAAGGCCTCAATGTGACTTTGAGATGAAGAACAGCAATAAAATCACTGTTCCTTTGCTTTTTATGTGATTTTTCCTGTGTATGTATTGATTTTGTGTCGTGAATGGATACCCCATATCCTTTGTTTTTCTATTATAATGATCATTTTTAACTTATCTTTCAATTTTGGGAAAAAACTTAATGAAGAGAAAAAGAGAAACTAAATTATAAAAAAGGTTCAGTAAGACCAGATCTACGAATAGGTCAACACTATGGAAATTGTCAGTCCACTCAGTAGTTATTGCTCTTAAATGACAATTTTACCCGTTTTCATTTTGGTTTAGAAGTATAGAAGATAGAGAGAAACTGTAAATTGTAAATGTGATCAACAAAAACGATTTGAGTCATGAATTCTAGTCTACATTGTTCAAGAGTGATCATTGTTAAAGATGCGCAAAGATCAAGGTGAGTGACATGCTCATTAGAGCCTCAATTTTTTTACTAAGTTCAGGCAAACCTTTAAAAACCTGTTTTTAGAACTAGCTTTTTTTCTGTTTAGGTTGGGTTTTTTCTATGCAAAAAATTATGAACCATCAACCAGTTTTAATACCTCATGTTCTCTTGATTTTTTTTAAATGACACTTGTGAATGAAAGCAAAAACTGAGTTTACTGCCAAGAATCCCAAATTTAGAATTGATGTGATAGTAAGAAAAA
The DNA here is from genome assembly GCA_017311375.1 of Mytilus coruscus. Taxonomy (NCBI): domain Eukaryota; kingdom Metazoa; phylum Mollusca; class Bivalvia; order Mytilida; family Mytilidae; genus Mytilus; species Mytilus coruscus. Next base: position 3,131,557 of record CM029602.1, on the reverse strand, counting down.
AAAAGAAGGATAGTGAATCTAATTTCATGGCATCACAAGGTTTGGTATTTTTGAATATTTAACCATCAGTTAAATTTCAGGTTTAATTTCACACAACTCCTTTGACATTTCAGACTTTATGCCCATGTCTATCTGAAATCCTCAAAAATTTATTACTGCACATTTTTACAACAGTTAAAGCATCTCGTTTTGGAATGGTACTGCAAAGAATTTTGTCCATTAGAAATTATTATATCCTTCCTCCTGAATATATATTTTTTGTGCATACGTCATTTGGAACTATATGACCGTTTGGTTACCCATTTTTGTCAGGTTAAACTGATAAAAATCTAAGTCTGTTAAGGTTTCTCATGAATTTCATATCACATTGACAAAGTCATAGAGGAGAGACTGCATTCTGTTTCAGGCATCAGCTTTGGCATCAACAACTTCTTAAAATATTGTGCCTGGGTTAATTAAGGGGAATCAAATGAAATAATGTCATTGATGTTTATTATGCAGTTTGTTAAGTTAGTATTGTCACATCTCATTTTGTTAGTTATTATTTATTTCGACCTCTCAGTAATGGTGTATTGAATTAGAAACTTTAACATAGTTTACATGTTCAAGTTTGTGATTAGATCAGTTTATGCAAAACCACTTATGGCAAGTGAATGGCGCAGCTGTCTTTACATTGGCACACTTAATTTTTCCATCAAGAGTTTTTGGCACAACCTCTCAGTCATGGCCTATTGACTTTAAGACGTATGCATTGTTAACAGGTTAAAGTTTTTATTAGGTCAGTTGAAGGGTAACTACTTAAATATTTATAGGAAGTCTATATCAAGTTTCAATTAAGACAATCTTTATTATCAAGATTTTACCTTAATTTAGGAAAGCATATCACGAAAGAATAAATTCTGGTATTTTTGATCTCTTGATTATCTAGAGCATGTCATAGTGAATGATGCATTGAAACCCACCACTCATTAGTGCTGAAAACAAAAGTTTTTAATTCTAACTGTATATTATAGATTGACTGCACTTATTTGAAAGTTATTTCTTGATGTATGTGACCCTGTACTTTAATCTTTTGCATTTTTGCAATTTTGATACATATGTTTGTAAATAATGATTTATTTATTGAAATGTATACTGTTTTCCTTATTTAGTGTAAAGCAAATGCCAAACAGATGAAAGTATTGCCTCTTGATTGGATTTATTATTTACTGACACAGTTTGCCTAATGCTTCCTTTTTTTGTGAAAATGCAAAGGTTACAAAATTATAAGCCTGGTATCTCTGATGAGTTTTTCCCCAAAGGATGACATTTTAGGTCTCCAAAACTTTATATTTTTTACAGATTTCCTTCTTTTTTTAATCAAAATTTTCTGCAGATTAAATTTGTTTAATGGATGCCTCCTGTCTTAATAAAAGTTTTGTTAAACTAAATAATATGTGTAAAGCGTTGTAACCCTTTAATCAATTTTGAAATATTGTCCGTGATCATTTGGTACAGATTTAGCATGTCTTTCCGGAGTTGTTCCCTTCTGTTTTTGTGAAAATTGCATTTTTTGGGGGGGTTTCTCCACCACAAGCAGAGTTAGTTTCCTCGAAATTACATGAAATTGGAAATAGTGTTAAGGATCATTAAACACAGATCCAGTTCAGGTTATACATTGTCTAAAGTTTTCCCCATTGATAAAGTGGGAAATAGTTTTTTGGAAAATGACGCTGTAAAAGCGTCAATTTTACTATACCATGACCAGATTTCATTTTATCGCTTCCAAGCCGTCTTCCGAACTCGGTTCCGTATTTTACATACCTATGTACTGTACAGAATTTCATTCTTAACCTGTCCATATTTTTATTGTTATTAAATGGTATTTTGAGCTATCCCTTATATTTTCATATTTATATGAGCTCTTAACCTGTCCATATTTTTATTGTTATTAAATGGTATTTTGAGCTATCCCCTTGGATATATTTTTCATATTTATATGAGCTTTTGTGTGCATGTCTTTACAATCCGTAAAAAAATCAGAATACAAATAGATCCGTATTGTTATAGTTTTGAACTTTTTACATACCAATGATAACAAATTGTTATCGCTAGACAAAATAGTTCTTGAAAGAATGTCAACCTTTCTTGTCAGCTGAACTGTAAAATCGTTCAAAAATAATAATCGTAATCATCTTGAAATCATACGAAAGATAAATCTTGATAAAGACCATTTTCATGAATCGAAAATTAGTAATACGGTTATATTCACGCAGTGCGTATGTATTTTAATAAAGAAAGTTACTGCGGCAGACATAATATAGGTCAAATATTTCAGGGGTTAGTTCAATTAAAGAACAAAATGGCGATATTTGCAAACGCATGAAATTATTAAAAACGTGTTGTTTTCAATTTTTTACATCACTGGGTCAATACCTCTGCTGGTGGACTATCAGTCCCCGAGGGTATCATCAGCTCAGTAGTCAGTACTTCGGTACTGACAAATTTAACAAATTTTTCTATAATTGTCCGTTTTTAAATTTTGAAATTATTAAGAAACTAAGCTTTCAACTCCCTCAGGCAAAGTTGACTTAAGATGAATTTGGCTATTTATTTTAGGTATTTTTGTCATATAGCTCTTCAACGGTTTCGGTACTTATTCATCCTCGGATTTCAAATGTTTGGCTTTGAGCGTTTCTGATGAAGGTAAATCCAGAAAAGCGCTTCGGACGGATGAAATTATTAACAAAGTGTTGTTTTCAATTTTTTGCAAAAGTCTTTCTGTCAAAAAGCCTTTATTTCTTTCTGGATTTTAAGCTCACCTGGCCTAAAAGGCCAAGTGAGCTTTTCTCATCACTTGGCGTCCGGCGTCCGTCGTCGTCGTCGTTAACTTTTAGAAAAATCTTCTCCGACGAAACTACTAGGCCAAATTTAACCAAACTTGGCCACAATCATCACTGGGGTATCTAATTTAAAAAATGTGTCCGTTGACCCGGGCCAACCAACCAAGATGGCTGCCATAGCTAAAAATAGAACATAGGGGTAAAATGCAGTTTTTGGCTTATAACTCAAAAACCAAAGCATTTAGAGCAAATCTGACATGGGGTAAAATTGTTTATCAGGTCAAGATCTATCTGCCCTGAAATTTTCAGATGAATCGGACAATGGGTTGTTGGGTTACTGCCCCTGAATTAGTAATTTTAAGGATTTTTTTCCGTTTTCGGTTATTATCTTGAAAATTATTATAGATAGAGATAAACTGTAAACAGCAATAATGTTCAGCAAAGTAAGATCTACAAATAAGTCAACATGATCAAAATGGTCAGTTGACCCCTTAAGGAGTTATTGCCCTTTAAATAATTTTTTACCAATTTTTTGTAAATTACTGGACCAAATTCAACCAAACTTAGCCACAATCATTATTAGGGTATTTAGTTTAAAAAATGTGTGCGGTGACCCAGCCAACCAACCAAGATGGCTGCCATGGCTAAAAATAGAACATAGGGGTAAAATGTAGATTTTGGCTTGTAACTCTGAAACCAAAGCATTTAAAGCAAATCTTACAGGGATTAACTTGTTTATCAAGTAAATATCTATCTGCCTTCAAATTTTCAGATGAATTGGACAACTGGTTGTTGGGTTGCTGCCCTGAATTGGGAATTTTAAGGAAATTTTGCCGTTTTGGTTATTATCTTGAAAATTATTACAGATAGAGATAAACTGTAAACAGCAATAATGTTCAGCAAAGTAAGATCTTCAAATAAGTCAACATGATCAAAATGGTCAGTTGACCCCTTAAGGAGTTATTGCCCTTTAAAGTAATTTTTACCAATTTTTGTAAATTTTGTAATCTTTACAAAATCTTCTCCTCTGAAACTACTGAACCAAATTCAACCAAACTTAGCCACAATCATTATTAGGGTATTTAGTTTAAAAATGTGTTCAGTGACCCAGGCAACCAACCAAGATGGCTGCCATGGCTAAAAATAGAACATAGGGTAAAATGTAGATTTTGGCTTGTAACTCTGAAACCAAAGCATTTAACTTGTTTATCAAGTAAATATCTATCTGCCTTCAAATTTTCAGATGAATTGGACAACTGGTTTTGGGTTGCTGCCCTGAATTGGTAATTTTAAGGAAATTTTTCCGTTTTGGTTATCTTGAAAGTTATTACAGATAGAGATAAACTGTAAAGAGCAATAATGTTCAGCAAAGTAAGATCTTCAAATAAGTCAACATGACCAAAATGGTCAGTTGACCCTTAACGAGTTATTGCCCTTTATAGTCAATTTTAACAATTTTCATTAATTTGGTAAATTTTGGTAAGTTCTTACAAAATGTTTTCCTTTTGGAATCTTCTTTTCTGATTCTGCAGTAGAAAATCAATATAGAAAACAATCTACTAATGAACTGGCAATAAAAATAATTGATAATTCTATAACATGAAAAAAAACCACATTAATACCTGATGATGGTGTTTCTTTCTTTACATTGAAAATGATGTCACAACTATAATCCCGAACAATAGGTCGAATGTCAGATATGTTTCAGTACTTTGGCTTCATTTTCTACAGATTCTGAAGTGCAAATGATGCTTGAATTCCTACACTAATTTATACAGACTTCATCCCTTTCACAGGTAATGCCTGCCTCATATTATATTTAAAACTTTAATAGAATATCAGAAATTTTGAGAGAAAATTAATCAACCATGCAAGATCTAAAACTTAATTAATATTGTTCAAATTATCAATTAACTATTAAAAAAAAATTCTCATTAAAAAATATAGTTCTTCATTTTATATTTTATCAAAATTTAGGGAAAAATATTGAATTTAATTGTGTCCCTTGTTCTCATTTCCTGGGGTAAATCCAATACAAATTAAAGTATTGGTATTGAATTAATATTTAAGAAATATTTCAAACCTTACCATTTTCTTCACAAGAATGAAGACCATATTTTCAGTGTCATGAGTATCAGTCATCATATTTGTTGTACTTTGTTGTTTAAAAGTTGAATACATAAAAGATCAACAAAGCAATTCAAAACCACTTGAATTTTGCAACAACAAATGAGAGTTTTAACGACCTCAGCTGGCTATACAACCCTTGCACAATCAACTGAATTTTGCAGAAATCATTAATAGGAAAGACTGCCCTTAAATGAGAATTTTTATTACCTTTTGGTTTTTTTAGGGGCCGGGGGTGTTGCAAACAACAAAACTTCACAACAAACTTTCTCATCACTTCGCATTTCTCGTTAGATAAATTTTACAAAAATTCTCCCCTGAAACTACTGTCAAATTAAAGCAAACTTGGTTTAAATCACGACTAGGATATCCAGGGACCACTGTGTATGATGACCCTGCCTGCCAACATGGCACACATGGCTGAAATAAAACATAGGTTTCAAACGCACTTTTTAGTCTTATATCTCTGAAACTAAACGACAGTATAACAGTTGCATTTATCATGCATCAATTGTAAATAAAAATATCAGGTGAGCGACACAGGGTCCTTGGAGCCTCTAGTTTTTTTCACTTTAAAAAGAATTAAAAAATGCAGAAACTTTATAAAAGGATTAGGCAGTGCTCAATAAATCATACCACACGTATTTAAGGAAAGTTTTACCCTTTCTCTGACAACGTGGTCTCGTCCATTTTTGTCGAGTCTGCGACTTTTGTCGCAAAAGCGAGACAAAGCGATCCTACAGTCCGTCGGGTCGTCGGCGGCGTCCACAAATATTCACTCTTAAAAGTTTTTCAAATTTTAATATTTTTCTTAACTATCGTGCATTTCAACCAAACTTGGACAGAAGCTTGTTTATGATCATAAGATCCAGAAGTGAATTTTGTAAAAAAAAAAAATCCTGTTTATCCGTATTTTACTCATAAATGGACTTAGTTTTTCTGCCAGTTAACATAACATTCACTCTGTGGTTAAAGTTTTTCAAATTTTAATAACTTTCTTAAACTATCCTGGATTTGTACCACACCTGGACAGAAGCTTGTTTGTGATCATAAGATAGTATTCAAAAGTAAATTTTGTTCAGTTGAACGGCAAACGCCTGAATCTGACAGATAAAGGTCAACTTGTCGACACAAAAGGACCCGTATGTAAAATGTTTACGCCCACAAACAGCGCCACCTATAATTTTTCGGCGGCATCCTTGAGAACGATGTTCCGTTCTGTAGTAAATTAAAACATTAAATTAACTAAAACATAGAAAAGTAAGTGTAAAAACAAATTAAAAGATATATTTGCACATGACTGGTTATGCATGATACGCTGGCAATGTTTGCAATGTCCTTTAATCCAAGATTGAAAATTAGTTTGCTTCCTGCGTCAAAATGGCGGATTTCAATGTTTACATTTTTCATCAAAGTAATAGCTGACACAATTTCGTATCCAATCATTTATTAGCAATTTTATTATTGATTTTGAAGATCATCCAATCACATTTACCGTTATAAAGTGGCTACACGTTACCAGCCATCGTTACAAAGTAGCCATGTGTTTTGTGGGGATACCTCGGGAATGTTGTGTATTCAAAATTTACGGTAAAAATCAATGTTATCTTCATTATATTTCCATGTATACACAATTCATCACAGCAAATGCATTCTTTATAGAACTTATAAGGTAACCAGACATATTTAACTGTCTGCTTTAACAAAATTCGTGTAAATAAGCCTGATGGGTCGTTTTGAATTCAAGCACAGCAGACAAACACGTGGTAGATTGTTGATGTTTGTTTACCTAAATTGCACGTTGTTGTTACTAAATACTTAGCAATTACCATTATCGTGTTATACTTTCAAGAGTTATGTAATACATCTTGCCTAAGAAAACGTCTAGCTAGGCCCAGGGACTTCCTTTACTAGGTCTTTAAAAACTGAAAATGAGGCTGTAATGATGTTTACAAATTACCATATTTACATTACAGCATTTTTATGTTTGATATATTTCATATACATGTACAATGTATGTACATAAAGAACAATAGAGTAAATGAACATACATGGGTTTAATTCCCACCCTAGGTATTAATTTTAATACTCATTATAGGTTGGAACAAATAGGGCAGATTGCAATTGACCATAAATTGGCATAATGTAGTGTCTAAAATGCTGATTGATGGGCCAAGTCCTCAACATCCTTCTTTCTAAGTATACAGCAGCTCCTCTAAGGATTAGTAAGGAATAGTTTACATATAGTCCAGTGGCTAAGTCCGGTCTTTTTGTCTCTGTTATTTCCTTATTTATATTATTATTTCTTATATTCTCTTGTACATGTAGTAAGACAAAAGCTAGTACATGTAGTAAGACAAAAGCTAGTACATGTAGTAAGACAAAAGCTAGTATTACTCTTTTCCTCATTTGCTTGAAAACAATGAAATGTAATCATTGTTGATGTCTGTAAAGTGACTTATAGTTTTACTGCTAACAGACACTTGGACTCTGGTGGATAGTTTCTAGACTGTTATCTCATTGGCAATTATACCATATTTAAATTTCAGTGTCCCTTTATAACTTTTTAAGAAAAGAATTTTATGATAATATATTAATAGGTTGTAAAAATTTTGAAAAGTTAAGCACAAGTGCCAAATTTAATTGGCTTTTATTCAAGAAAACCTAGAGGTATTGAAAAGTGTTGCAATTTAATAAATGTTTTGAACTGAGAAAATATCAATATAGTACAGATATTGTTTTATTTAAGACGTTGAGAATATTTGCCTGTTTATAATAGATATGATTGCTATGCCTTTTTTCTAATATATGTGTGGCTCTGATCTGGCTGTGGTTTAAAATCTAAGAATTGAGATGGTTATATTCATATTAATATGATATATATCAACATTTTTGTGTCAATTATAAAAATCATTGTGATAAATTACTTTGCTCTTCATGGACCCTTTAACTGAATAAAATTATCTTATCTTATCTTATACCACATCTCTTTATTTTAGTACATGTACTATCAGGTTAACTTAAGTATTTAATGTAAGTGAGATGTTGACAAGCTAAGTCATGACTAAGTTCAGATAATATCATGAGGTTTTTTATTAAAGTAAATAATGTGATTAAATTGATTATCTCAATAAAAACAACTCGCATTCTGATTTGATACTATGTGATTATTTCTGATATCAGAATAATAAATATCTCATTGTTGTCCATTCTTCGAAAAATTTCTGAACATACTGTATTTAAGTCAGTTTTGTTTTTGTCTGAGACTACTATAACATGGGAAACAGAGTTCTCGAAATGTGGCGGTCCTAGGGATTTGACCACCACATTTTGGGGAAGGACCAACACAATTTTGGTAATTTGCAATAGAAATGATAGTGAGTACCTGCAGATTTTCTTCAAGGACCACCAGGTGAAAAAAGATTTTGAGAACTCTGGGGAAGTGACCAATCTCTTTGTTATACATTAATTGTAGTAGTCTCAGGTTTTTGATTTTGTAGTTCAATTCAATGACTATGCATTTTAGAGGAGGTAAATATGAATTTGGATTAAATTTGAAGTTGATTCAGTATATTTTATGACATAATACCACTCTTTTATTTCAACAAAGCATTTTCAGACTTTATTTACTGGTCAGCTTAGCTTATTATTCAATCAATAATTTAATTGAAAGGACTCAGCAGTTGTTTGCAGGACTTTTGAATTCAAATATAAGAAAAAAAGTAAATCAAATCTTGAAATAATACATATAATAGGAATTATGAGAACTGCAGGATATTAGATTGCAATACAGCTTTTTGTTCAGTTATCTTTGTGTTGATTATTATGTTTTAAACCCAATTCTGGATCTTTGGATGTTCAGATGTTTTCTCTTGATTAAGGCGAGCAACAGAACTTGTACATCTTCTACTGCTTTTATCTCGGGGTGGATCCAGCCAATTTTAAACAGGGTGGGGTATTCTCAACCAAAGATAAAAGGGGTAGGGTTCCAACTATATGCTCCCATTCAAATGCATTAATCTTCCATAAAAAGAGGGGATTCCAATCCCCAGACCCCTGGGACCCCCCACTGCATCTTAAAGCAGGAATAATATAACAAAAATTATACATGTACTTCTGTCCACTGCAAATTGACTTTTTTTTCATTCAATGTTAATGTTCACAATTTTGAAGCATGCAATGACTACATCTCCTTTTTACCATATTTTTATTTAAATGTTAATGTAACACAGGTTCTGCTGACAAATGGCTGATAAAGCCCTCTTGTATCCTTTTAGGTACCAAAAGGGTGTTTGAGAATATACAAAAAATCCAAGTTTCAGAGAAAAGTCAGTTTAATAAATCTATCATTTTCTTCTTTGGAAGTTTTCAAAATTAAAACCTGTAAGTACTTGAAAAAATGTCATTTCAACCATTCCATGACTATTTTAATTGTACAACAGTAGAGGAACATGAAATATTGGAAAAGTTATTCAAGAAAGTGTCGAAATATAACTGCAATCATAAATTTTACTCGAATTTACTGTTGTTGACTTGCAGTATCCTACGATGCGTGTACCGAGTTCTCTCCCTTTGATCTCCGCTTCGCAACGAATAAGCTGACACAATTGCGTATCCGGGGTTTTTGTGATCTGAAAGAGTCATTGAAGAGCCAAAAAATGGTTTTACTTCATATTTTATACCCCTCAACACGTTACCAAACCTATTTAAGGAATTATTAGGGATTTTCCGTGGACCTACGCAAATTTTCAGAAAAAAAGTTTCACTTCACTCGTGAATTTATAACACTTGAACAACACTTTTTAATAATAATTATATAAAATAAGGAAGCTTATTCAATCTAGAATTGAACACTTTGATTTGTATTAATGTACGAGTACAAATAAGACGATACGAGTCCAAAAACCAAGAGGCATGCACGTTTACCAAAATATCGTAAACTCTGACCTTTTATCACGTGACCAATGTCTTGACCTTAGAAGCCATTAAATCGTTTGCCGTCCAACTGGTTAAAACAAAATCCTGTTTATCCGTATTTTACTTATAAATGGACTTAGTTTTTCTGCCAGTTAACATTACATTCACTCTGTGGTTAAGCTTTCAAAATTTTGATAACTTTCTTAAACTATCCTGGATTTGTACCAAACTTGGACAGAAGCTTGTTTATGATCAAAAGCCAGTATTTAGAGGGAAATTTGGTAAACATTTATTTCCTGTTTTTCCGTATATGACTTATCAATGCACTTAGTTTTATTCCAGTTAACATTACGTACAGTCTGCAGTTAAAGTTTTTAAATCATTTATTAGATTCATAAACCTTCTTGGATTTTCACCAAACATGAATAGAACTTCTTACAATCAAAAGATAGTATCTAGAGGAAAATTTTAAATAATTTTTCCCCATTTTGTTGAGCCTGCGACTAATAGCAAAAGAAGGCGAGACACTGGGTTCCGCGGAACCCTTACGAATTTTTGAAACATCTACGATTATTTCATTACTTTTTCAAGTTAACAACTAAACTATTGATTCTGTATTGTTTTGAGAAAAGCTTTCCCGTTGTCCAGGTGTTCATTACAAGCCTGTATTTTACGATCACTTGCACCGCTATTTTCAAAATCGGATACGAAAATTTCTTGAAAATAAATAAAAAATATTTAGATTTGCCATCCACTTTTCAATAACTATTAATTAGATATTATTTTAAAATCAATGTTAACAGTGGATGGCTTGGATAAGGAATAGCTTTCATAAAGATACAGCAAATAATGTGTAAACAGGAAGTTGTGAAGGGAGACAATTTCAGTGGGCAAAAGTGCTAAAATAAGTATTGTCAAATTTTGTAAAATATTTCTGGTGGCAATAATTCACATATTCATAAAATAACCAAACACAACTTTTAAAAGTGGTTGTAATTTTTCAGTTGGCAAACATTTATTTATTGATAATCCACCTTAAATAATAATAAAAAAAACTTCTTTAAAAAGAAGATTTACATCATATTCATCTTGTAATATGATCAAATATGTTAGCCTTTTTAAACATGTCTTTTATAACATTTCAGTACTTATGGAAATCTCTGATATTAAAGGATATACCAATTGTAATTGCAAAATTGTAATTTGATAAATTTAAATAAAAATTAATGAAGAAATTCCAATTTTGTCATTGAAAACCTTCTTGAATATATGTAAGTAAATTATAAGGCTGTAAAGGATATATAACTAGCTTATAAGTCAAACAACTGAAAGTGAGAAAAAAAAAAAGATATACCTACTGTGCTACATTTGGGGACGGGTGGTACTAAAATCAAATCATTTAAGTTATCTAGGTATTTTAATTTTTAAAGTTTAGTTAATAATTAAAATGTCACTTATTTGCATTTCTGTTAATGGTACATGTATAAAAACTCCAGGTCTTTGTCTATTTAATATAATATAACTAACATGCTGGCTATAAATAAGTGTAACATTAAGTCACAAACACGAAACCAACAAATCCTTGACGAAACTTAAGGTGAATCTTAAATTGGGCGTTAATACCACAGCGCTATAAAAAAATCCTGGTGAGAACACTGTGTTGTATTGCTTTCAGAGTAATATAACTTACACCTTGCCTAAGAAAAAGGTCTAGCTAGGTCCTTATAAAAAATGAGGCTATCATGATGTAATTTACCATATTTACATTACAGCAGCAATTGTTTTGCATTTGAACCAGTTTAGTTCATTGTTGAGGTCTGGAAAGTGACTTATAACTGCCAACAGCCACATTATTTAGACCCTGGTGGATAGTTATTGTAATTATAATCCCGTTCCCTTTTCACGAATGTGACCTACCGAATTAGAATATTTATCGGGTTTGTAATAACATGAGCAAGATGACGGGTGCCACACGTGGAGCAGGATCTGCTTACCCTTCCGGAGTACCTGAGATCAACCCCAGTTTTTGGTGGGGTTCGTGTTGCTTAGTCTTCAGTTTTCTATGTTGTGTCTCGTGAACTATTATTTGTCTTTTTTTTAAGCAATGTCGTTGTCAGTTTATTTTCGATCTATGAGTTTGACTGTCCCTCTGGTATCTTTCGCCCCTCTTTAATCTGTTATCTCATTAGCACATCTCCTTATTTTACTACGGGTTAATTATTTGAAATAAATGACTCACAAACATTAAATCATTTGAAAAAAAAAAAAAAAATTCTGCAATAATTTATGTTGTCATTTAAAGATTTCAGTTTATATATATCAACAATGAAATTTGGTTGTATAAATGGTGTCACTATATTTGTAATTGTCAAACTAAATGAACTAGTATAACAATATTATTGTCTTAATCTACAGAATTTGATAATCCTTTAAGTAACAGAAATAACAATGGTACTAAGTCACTTGTAACTTATCTCTTAAATAAGGACTATGTGGGGTATAAGAGCTTGCTTACTGCAGGCTCTTCATCATCATTTTGTTAAATAATTCTACAAAGAAGGGGATAGTCTATTAATGTATCCTTAACTAAAAATAATGAAATTGCAAGAAACAAATTCACATATTACTTTGAATATTGAAGATCGTTCAGGTAGTCTTTAGCTATTTTGTTATACAAAAGAAACAACTAGTAGTCCTCTTCACTTCACACACACACATATATATTAAGATCCATTTATTACATCGGTGATCCGTTTATTTGGCAATCGCCAATGGCAGTCAGCAGGGTTTAAGAACACTGTTGTTCGACCTGTTAGTCAAATGCGTTTTGTTAACATATACTTTTTCACTTTTTTGGTCTTTTGGAAAATTTTGTGCTGTATTAAGACCCCTCTAACAAGAAATTTGTTTTGCATGCACACTATAACACGTATAACAATTGCGGTTTTTATCCAACGCAATCAGGTTTGAACGTTGTTTTCAATTTAGACTTGTTTATATATGTTTAGACGAGTTTTATATACAAAATGTACACAGCCATGTATCACCATCACTGCTGGTGATCCGATGGATAAATCTGTTGTAGAGTTGTCACTGGTTCAGACGTACTTATAAAAATAATTATTTCTGTGACTGTATCTTGCATTAAAGTATAGGATCCTTTACAATAGATATTTTAGTTGATCTGTAACAATTCCATCTTCATGCCTTATATATCATGTACTGTATTACGACGCTAGATTAAAACTGACGAGGAAAGGTAACACCCGGCCACCGAAAGCTTTATTATGTGAAGCCAAGGTGGTCGTGTGGTCTAGCGCGTCGGATACAGTGCAGGCGATTTGGTGTCACGATATCTCAGTAGCATGAGTTCGAATCCCGTCGAGGGAAGAACAAAAAATTTTTGCGAAAGCAAATTTACAGATCTAACATTGTTGGGCTGATGTTTAGACGAGTTTTATGTACAGAATGTACACAGCCATGTATCACCATCACTGCTGGTGATGCGATGAATAAATCTGTTGTAGAGTTGTCACTGGTTCAGACGTACTTATACATATAATTGGGAAAAGACGGCTTCAAGCCGTCTGAATCCCTATGGGATTGGCCATCGTACCACTCCCTCACGTCATTCATTCCGTGCAACTTTTTAGGAAACCCCCTCAACATTTCACACTTATTTGCTTATAAGGAGATAAACAAATTAACAGATTATCTTTAAACTGATTTCATTTCTGATGCTTGTGAAATTGTAGTATTTCGAGCTCTCACTATTTTTATTTACGTTTATTTTACAATCCGGAAAATCAGTATTACGAAATAATTTAAAAATATCCAACCATGTGACGTCAAGGTGGGAATTCCACACTTCGCAGTATGTTATGACATAGAGGGCGTTGTATTCTATTCGTCACAACTCGGTCGATCATTCCGTAGAGGCGGAGTCACCCGAAGTTTGCCGATTGATAATCGTTATGACAAATCACATATTTGAACATGTCGCTTCTCAAAATAGTCCATGAACAATGTCATTTTTTTCTCGTCAGATCAACTCAAAGTTCATTTAAATTTTTATCATTTAAGTTATCTTGGTACTTGTACAGAATGCGAATGCTTTTTTTCTTGATTATCGAGTTTTTTAAATACGAAAAAAAGTAATACGGCTATATCCACGCGGTGCGTATGTATACAGATAACCCAGCTGCTGAAACTTGCAACCTTGCTGAGAAAGAAAACTTGAAGATATATCGTAAGTATATTATTTAATAAACATCGAAAGGTTAGCCTTTTGTCAATTTAGTAGGTTAAACTTCATATTAGTTCATTTCAGTGAGAAATATATACGAGGTGGCCTTTGCAAAGTCTTTATTAGTAAATTGACCCCGTCCGCCGTTTTGTAAATATTGAACAGCTGTTACTTCATCGTTGTTTGGGCTACTTAATTTTTACTTGCAATGTTTCTGAAATATTAATATTCGGTATCTCGTACAGAGCTGTGTTATCACTAGTTTTTATTGTGAAATTCAAATAACTATCAGTCTTAAAGAAGTGTCCCAACACTCGTTCACAACAAAATTTGATAATTAAATCTACGCATGCGCAAACAGGTATTATTTAGCTCAGATGTATTTTTGATTATTGCCTCTCATCCAGTGTATTATATTTTATAGATTTTTTTCTAGTATTGTGATAGTTGAATTGTTATACTAGTCCCAGCTCATTTTATCGCCATCTGGTGTGTTATATCTACGCATGCGCACAGTTTTGGTGTGTTCCCAGTCTCGTAAAAGCAGACACATTAACATCTATAATTTGTCTCTGAATATTGAAGAATATTTTGTGTTTTTGTGTTCTTTTTATTGTGTTGAAACAGTCTCGTAAGAGAAGACATTTAAGAAATACATTATTGCCTATCAGTTTCATTGAAGAATGTTTTGGTTTTGTTTCTTATTTTCTCTTGATTAAAAAAGAAAAACATTTTTATTAAAACTGTTGGATTCAGTTTTCCTTGGTGCAATGATGAACTTTTTTGATAGGTTTGAATATGTACTGCTCTGTTCAGATTAAGATAATTACATCCATTTATGCTACGTGTGTATTTATTCCTGTAATTCAGTCTGTATTAAGAAAATACACTATAAACTCACATTGAATGGTTTGACATTTTTTTTTTTAAATCAAGAAATAAATCAATTTTAGTTTCCTTTTTGTATGATTTTTGACACGGTTGATTAACGTGCAAGTCCTATGTGGAATGAAACTATGTTGTTATATAATTTTGATTTGTCTGCACTAGTGTCTCTATTTGTTTCTTAGATATTATATATATTGGACCAGGCATGTATGACATGTGTTGCACATGTATATAGAATAATATATAATCAAGGTGAATACTTAAAACAAAACTTGGATTGAATACTAGTGATAATACAAGAACTCAACACTTCTAGAAATGAATCTTAGAAATCAATTTTAATATTTTGATAATTCTTACTATAATCATTCAAAGTTGGCAAAATATTTATTCTAGAATAATTTAATCAAGGAGAATGCTTAGACAAGAATTTTGTTTGATTATTTGATAGAAACTTAAAGAATGAATTTTAGAAAACAATTTCATTTTTCAATTTTAACAATTCTTAGTTATACAATCTGCATTCATTCTGCTTTAAGAGAGGGTTACCGGCATTAAAATGCATATTTACTTTAGCAGTTGAAGTCCATTAAATTGAAAATGTTGTATTTATATGGCAATTACCATCAAGGTGATCAGGTTTTTGGGAATGAATCACGGGGAAGACAATGTAGTGTTCTCCGCATTGTCTGAAACAAAACCTCTACACTTGTGGACACAAGAAAAATTGAAAATAATAATGCACATAGGGGATGAAATGTACAAATATGTTCGTCAACATTGTGGTGTAACACATGATTTTTTGTTGTATAACGATATTCCTAAACACTTCAGTTTCTTAGGACAAAAATATGTGTTGATGAAAGAAGTATCGTATGGAGGTACATTGACAAAAACAATTTTTTATGAAAATAATTTTTCTATGGCTCTTGAATTTGCTTTCAATCTTATCCTTAGTTCTAGTAATTAATTCCAAATATAGTGCAATACTTATTTTCTGTGACTCAGCAATATCAGTTAGAAAAAGAAATAATGAATATTACTTGTTTGACCCCCATAGTCGTTGCAGAAATGGCCTTCCAATACCAGACGGAGCTTGCCATATTTCAAAATATGAAAACTTATCTGCACTGTGCAGTTTCGTACGTGATCTTGCCTGTTCTTTGAGCAGCCGAAATTTAGAACAGATTGTATACGAAATGAACAGAGTTGAGGTTAAAACCACTCTTAATGCACGTGGTAAAAACTTTTGTGTTTTCAGCTTCAATGTTCTTGCCCAAAACCAAGTCAGATTATCTGAAAAAGAATGTTTAAATGAACAACAAACAGTTCAAGTTACCTGTCATTCAGATGTACTAGATAAAAAAAGAAAACACATACCAAGCTCTCATTCTATTCCACAAAAGCGAAGCAAGCTTGATGAGGTAGCTTTAACAAACGATATTGTAAAAAAATTCAGTTTGTCAGTACTAGAGGGTCCTTTGTATGTTTGTAGCTCCTGTAGTCAAACATGGTTTAAAGAAAGTGTAGTACGCATGAGTACTGTCAAAAGTAGCTTTAATTTTCTTGAAAAGTGCAAATCTGGTATAAAATCAGTAAACAATATTGAAAGGGTATGTCTCACATGAAAACGACACTTGGTGTCTGGAAAAATCCTGAATGTTCTGTTGGTAACAATATGAAATTTCCTCCTATACCAAATGAACTCCTTGGCTTAACAAACTTAGAGCAAAGACTTATATCTCCAAGAATCCCATTCATGTCAATACGTCAACAACCGAGGGGAGGTCAGCTATGCATGAAAGGTAATGTTGTTAATGTACCTGCAGATATTAACAAAACTGTAAGAGTATTACCGCGCACATTAGATAATGATGAAACAGTGTTTGTAAAATTGAAACGCAAGATATCATTTAAACATAGTGTTGCTCAAGAAATGATTAGACCGAATAGGGTGATTGATGCAGTGAAGTTGCTCACCGGTAAGAATTTGTTTAAATCTGAAGGTATACATATTGATTCAAACTGGTCTTTAGAAAGTCGTTCTAATGAAATGCCTCCATCTGAGGCAGATACTGGTATACATAATTTGACAAATGATGGTTGCGATAGTTGGGATGAAGAGCAGAATCATGAAAATCAACCAAGTGGCAATTTAGACACTATGCTCAATCCGATAGGATTTAGGCAGTATAAACAAGTTTTGAATATTGCACCTGGTGAAGGAAATACTCCCTTGGCATATTCCAAGATTATAACAGTGAATTCTTAGCCTTTCCATCAATATATTGTGGTGAAACTCGAATGCCAAACAATTTGCGGCTTGTGCCTTTACATTACAGTACAATTAGTAAGTGGGAGCTGCGTAATGTAGATAGAAGAGTTGCTATGTCTATCCCAAATATTTTTTCAAAATGAAAAGCTACAGATTAAATATATACAAGACCGAATTCAATTAGCCATCAGAAAATGCAAATTGCAGGGAAAGAAAATAACTGTTCATGACGTACTTGCTCCTGGAGCTGTTGATAATTTAATTAAACATAATGAAGGCTACCAAATCCTCAGACAAATAAGAGGTTCCACTGCTTACTGGGAGGTTGCTAAGAAGGATTTGTTTGGTATGATAAGGCAACTGGGGATTCCACATTTCTTTGTTTCACTCTCAGCAGCAGAAACTAAATGGAAAAATTTGTTGATAACCCTGGGAAAGTTAGTAAACAAAAAAGAATATTCAACGTCAGATGTTGATGAAATGTCATGGCAAGATAAGTGCCATCTAATTAATTCAGATCCGGTAACTTGTGTTAGGTATTTCGATTATAGAGTACAAAAATTCCTACACAGAGTCCATTAGAACCAATTGGGAAAATACAGGATTATTTTTACAGGGCTGAATTTCAGCAAAGGGGCTCACCTCATATTCATATGGTAGTTTGGGTTGTTGATGGACCTGAGTTAGGAAAAGCAACATCTGAAGAAATAACATCATTCATAGACAAGCATGTTACTTGTGCAAAAGTTGAAACCATGACTGAATTAATCAATTATCAAACCCATCGACATGCACGTACATGTAGAAAGAAAGGTCATTCTGTTTGTCGATTCAATTTTCCAATTCCTCGTATGAGCAAGACCACTCTTTTGCAACCTATAGATTCAGAAACTGACGTTAAATTCATATCCACATGCAAAAGAATTGTAATAAAATATTAGATAAACTTGATGAAATGAAATATGGCAGTGAAATATCTTTCGAAGAGTTTTGAATGAGTTGAGATTGACTGATGAGGAATATTGTAATGCAGTAAGGTCTTCTTTGAAAAGAGCTAAATTATTTCTGAAAAGGAACCCTTCAGAAATAAGAATAAATTCCTACAATTGAATTATGTTGAAGTGCTGGCAAGCCAATATAGATGTTCAGTTTGTACTTGATCCATATTCTTGTGCTTCATACATAGTCTCATACATCAGTAAAGGTCAAAGAGGGATGTCCAATTTAATGTACAGGGCTTCCCAAGAAGCTAAAGAAAACAATATGGACCTGAAACATCAAATGCGTCATATTTCAAATCAGTTCTTAACACATGTTGAAGTTAGTGCACAGGAAGCAGCTTATTTTGTTTTACAATTGCCCATGCGAAGATCATCCCGTAGTTTTTTATTTCTCAACACTGGTCCTCCTAGCGAGCGTATAACTCTGTTGAAATCTGTTGCAAAACTTGAAGAACTGTCCAGTACATCCACAAATGTTGAAGCAGACAATGTTGTTAAAAGATACCAGCGACGACCAAAGGAACTACTAAAGTTATGCCTGGCAGATTATGCCTCCTGGTATGATGTATCTTATCCTAAAAGGAACAAGCCAGGTAAATCTGATAAACTGAATGCATTGTCAGAATTACCAGAGGTAGATGACAATGACTGTTTGGAAGATGGCCCCCAACATGAAAATGTAGAAGATCCACAGGAGGATGAACCTTTAGTCTTGCTAGACTCATTTGATCACATGCAAAGTTGTACTGACAAGGAGATCTGTATGTCAGATGGTGGAATACTGAAAAAACGCAAGACTCAAAAAATACTAAAGTATGTTAGATTCAATAAAGATCATGACACTGAGAACTATTACCGTGAATTGATAATGTTATTCCATCCATGGGTAAATGAAGAGAGAGAAATCCCTGATTCTTACAGTTTACTCAAGCAATTGTATGCTCAGAATTCAGTATGTATTGAAAAACAGAAAAAACTCTATGAGAGAAACAGAGGCTTGATTGAGCAGGTTGAAAGTTATAATGGAGATCAGAATACTTTTGATGACAATATGAATAGAGAGTTTATGCCTGAAAATTTGCATGCAGAAGAAAATGATAGATCTGAAGGTTTAACTTTATCAGAAAAGTATGGCTGTTTTGATCCTGGGAGACCTGAACAATATGATGTCGGCCTGGATATAGGTATAACTAGAAAACAGATAGGTGATGATGACTGTTTGATGAAAATGCCCGATAATGACTATAGGGAATTGGTAAGGAACTTAAACGATGAACAAAAAAGGTACTTCTATCATGTTTTGCATTGGTTTAAAATCAAAGATGAACCTGTGTACAACTTTTTGTCAGGTGGTGCAGGTGTTGGAAAATCAGTTTTGATAAGAGCAATTTATCAGGGCCTTTTGAGAATTTTGAACATGGCTCCAGGTTCTAATCCAGATGATGTTAAAGTTCTTCTATGTGCTCCAACAGGCAAAGCTGCTCATAACATTGGTGGTAACACTATCCATTCAACCTTTTGTATACCTCAGCAGAGGGTATTCATACAAACCTTTAGCTATGGAACAGCTCAATACCTACAGATTGAAATATAAAAATCTTAAAGTGGTTATAATTGATGAAATATCTATGGTAGGTTGTAAGATGTTTAATTTCGTTAATGGTAGGCTTCAGGAAATAATGGGAAACAATCGACAGTTCGGTGGAGTTAGTATAATTGCTGTTGGTGATTTGTATCAGTTGAAACCGGTGACGGACAGTTGGATATTTCACAACACTGCAACAGAATATGGAGATTTGGCAGCAAATTTATGGCAAGATAACTTTAGTTTGTATGAATTGAAAACAATAATGCGTCAAAAGGAGATCGTGAGTTTGCTGAACTACTTAACAGGTTAAGAGAAGGTCACCATACACATTCAGATATAGATACTCTAAAATCTAGGGTAGTTGAAACAGAAACTGGTAGTTTATCTTCTATGCCACATCTTTTACTACATGTGCTGAAGTTGGCACATTCAATGAATATGTTTTCTCACAAACTAGTTCCAAAAGTGACACAATTGAATGTATAGATTCAGTGACAGGTGACTTATCAGAAACATTACATGATGATGCTCTGAAGAGAGTACCAAATGATCCTAGTAAAACAATGGGTTTGTACAAAACTTGAAAATTGCTGAAGGCCTACAGATTGAAATTAATTTGAATATAAATATTGAAGATGGTTTAACCAATGGAGCTGCAGGAAAGGTTATGTTATTGGACTATAGAATTGAAAATTCAAATAGATGTAGTATCATATGGGTGATGTTTGATGACATGAGCATAGGAAAAGAACAGAGACGTCAGTTTCAATACTTGAGAAACAACCAAATTGACAAAACATGGACACCTATATTTGAAGTAACAAGGAAATTCCTTATAAACAACAATCAGTCATATCAAATACTTCGTCGTCAGTTTCCTATACGCTTGGCTGCTGCCAAAACCATTCATAAATCACAAGGATCAACAGTAAACAATTTAGTTGCCCATTTGGGAAGGAGGAAAAAAATAATCACATGCACTATGTAGCATTTAGCCGAGTTCGGAGTCTTGAAGGATTGCATATACTGCATCTCTCAGAAGATAAGATTTCTGTTAGCATTGATGTCACATCTGCTGTAATTCTTAAACAAAATACAAGGGTGCGAGTAATATTCTTGTACTGTCCTCCAAAAGTTTCAACTCTGAACAACTTCAGTATTATAATGCAGTCTGTTTCTTCCGTAATTGAAGAGAAAACAATCCTAATGGGAGACTTCAATGTTGACATTCAAAACAACTGCTCCTTAATAAATTTAATGAAAACCTATGGATTCAATCAGCTCATTGAAGAAATCACTACAGATTACAATACCTCATTAGATTTAATCTTCGTGAATTTCATTGATAACAATACTAGGTCAGGTGTTTTGGAATGTTATTATTCAGATCATAAACCAATCTTCATATGTTTACCAACGTAATAATGTGTTCCCAAGTGTAGTGTTTGTTTTACTTCATTGAATTCAAAGTTGACAAAAAAACATGCTCGCTGATGATATAATCATAATCCATTTTTAACAAGTACTCAAATTTTTGAAATCATCAAGCAAGTTAAAACTCTGTTATTTAATAGTTGTTGAATCTTATTGATTTTCTTTCAGTTGTATTGTATCAGGCTGTTTATATTATTTTCTATTCTTGAATTGTTAAAAACATATTTCATCTAACATGTCTAAGGATCACTCATAAATAAATTTACTATATGTTTTGCTCATTATTGAAGGCAAAAAGGTTATGAATAGTTGTTATATCCTATACAATTTCGTCTCGAGTTCCCAATCATATCAGAACTTTTTACATGTACTTCAGTTTTGAACCAAGATTGTCTAAAATAATACAAATTCAAATATTTAATTGACAAAAAACAATAACACATTGCAACCTAGTTCATTGGCAATTATTTAAATGTTTCCCATTGTATAACAAGATTGCTTGCACTAAATCAATTTTCACAAAACAAAAACCTATCTGATTTGTTCCTTAGAACATCACCATATAAACTTTGCTTACAAGAATTTTTAATGATTGATCCTGTGTGCATTAATCGTTGTAAATGCTTGATAGATACTGATAAAAAGATCATTTATGAAAAAGACTAAAAGATAATGAAACACACAAAGATGCAACTATAAAAAAAAATAACTTATTTTGTATATCATTTCTAAGTGGTATTATAAGTACAACATAATACTATTTGCAATTTAAGAATATTTCTTGGTATAACTGGCCAAATGTTGGCCAGTTCTGAAACTGTTCCCACCTGATTTGAATTAGGCTGTATATTTTGGTAAGTTACCATTATTCATTCAAATTAATTTAAGAAATGAATGCAACCTAAATGTAGTCAAGGGTGTATGAAATGTGGATGATAAATATAAGACATCATTCAGGCATTCCCATATTGCTATCTTCAAAATTAAATCAACTTTTTATTTTGTACTTTCATGTTACATGTAGTTGATAATTATCTTATTGCAATTTATAGTTTATTGTTTTTGCTAACAAAGTAATCTTTTCTTTTCCAGAAAATGTTCACAATTGCCAAACTAAAGCAACAATCTTCAAATTCCCCATATAGAGTTCCGATAAAAGTCCAGACTGTACATGTAGGAGCCACCAACACTTACATCCGAGATGGCCAAACTAAGTCAAATACTACAATAGGCTTTGCTGACCAGACTGGGGCAATCAAAGGCCAGTGTTTCGATATCACCAAAATGAATACTATCAAGCCACAATCAACCCTAATGATCAGGAACTACATCTACAGAGATCAGATGATCATCATAACATCAGCTTCTAAGGTATCAGTCACAGGCTGAGTTGGTGATATAGCAGAGGAGTACAGAACTCAGGCTGTTGAATTGGCTAAACCACCAGCACCTCCAGCAGTAATGCCTATTGAGTTGGCAAAAAAGACCACTCCTGACCAATTTGTCTCTGTTAAAGGCAAAGTTATGAGAGTAAGTATGCCTTGTAACAGATGATAAAATTTGTTGTTTATACATGTAGCATAGAAAATGATAAAGCATATCTATATAAAAATTGAGCCGAAGAATATTTCAGTGTACAACTACTTATACACAAAGAAAGAGACAAATGTCAGACTTGCATTGGTTTGCTTAGAAATATAGATTCTTACATTGATACCAGTGGATTATCGGATTTATCCAATCGAGATAGTTAAATTATCAATTTTAAAGTCTGAGCCTTGGCGAGGACTTTAAAATTTATAATTTAACTATCGAGATTGGATAAATCAATAATTCACGAGTAACTATGTAAGAATCTGTTTCTCTAATGATTAAAAAATACATTTTCATTTTTTGTTAAAACCCCCTTCGAGTGCCTTCCACATTTCACAAAGTTGTCAATTTCATTAACACATGTTAGCATATTTTGAGCTGATAAAAGGTTATGACCCTTAAATTCATCCAATCATCTTCTGAGATCACCGGCAACCACAGGTTGATTAAATTTTTTATACAATGAGTGCAGAAAGGTATAAATTGTCAAAGAATTAGAGAAATTAGCATACAACACCAGCACTCCCATATACATGTATAAATATTATTAGAGGAAATCTAATCTATTATACTATAAGGTGACAATCGGTAAACTTCCAAGTCAAAACACAGCATTAAATGAACTGCCATATTTGTTAAATCATAACAGACAGAGAGAAAAATATTAGACGTTTATACAATATATTTGCGTAAAAAATGATAAAATCTTGCAAAGAAGACTAAGTTTATGATATATACATGCATTGGTTCAAGAATTGGATAAACATTATTATTCACCAGTCGCTTGTTTCATATGACTTTATTTTAATTCTTATGACACCATTATTGAATTGAGAAACACATATATGATATATACCCCAAAAAAAATCATAACTCTGCAGTAGATAAATGGTCATTATCTATAGTCTTCTTACTACATGCTTAATCCAGATAGGAGATATGAAATGTAAAAGTAACCATGTAGAATTTTGCATAAAACCTGATTGTTTTTTCCAAACATTATGTAATCAATGATCAATATATTTAGGTTGATGCCATAGTAGAAAGAGTGACACAGAGGACACAAGAGACCATAAAACTTCGGCAGATTTATGTTAAAGACCACACAGCTGAAGTTAAGATCAGTTTGTGGAGAAGTTTAGCTGAAAACACTATTGAAGTGGGGAAAACCATCAAAGTTACATTCCTGAAATTAAACCTACATAAGGTAGAAATTAGCCTACAGACTATACCACAAAGCACTCTTGAGGTACATGTTTTATAATTTAACATGCAATCTAAAACTTAAACAAGAATGTTTCCACAGTACACATATGCCACATTAGCTTGATCTATGTTCAGTGGACCTTAGGTGGGGCATAAAAGAAACTATCAACTTTGTCAAATATTATTGCAAGTCAACATATGCCATGTTTCTTTATATTTTAAAGGACTGATATTGCATACTCAAAACAACAATCTAGGAGTTTGTGCACTTCATACCATATTATTTGCCAATTACTTAGTTCCCAAATGTTAAAATAAAATTATACTGGGATGTCTGATGTAAAATACTATAATTCAGACATATTTTCTTTCTTTGAACCATTGATTAACTTGCAGAATATAGGTCACACAAAGATACTAGTAATAGAGATTTTGAAATTAGTATTGATATGCAGTATAACCTGAAACACATGTTTACATGTGTCCATTATCCAAGTCATTGCATTTACATTCACACCAATACGTTTAAAATTACAACATACCTTATGTTGACTATATCTATAGAAACATGTGAGATTTCAAGAGGTCTAATAAAATAACTTGCCAAGCAAAAGATGCATAAGATATAAAAAAATATCTAATTTAAATCGTTATATTTTGTAGTTTGTATCAGAACAGCACAGTGTGACAGTAGATGGCTTCTACAAAGAAGAAGATACTTTCTATCTGGTCTGCAAGCATGAAGGAGATATTTTCTCAGACTATAAATGCCCTCTTGCAGCTCTACAAGATATAGTTGCAGAAGATGAAGAAATAGAAGCTGTTATTAAGGGAATGATTCCTTTCACTGCAAACATTGTTGTATCCGGAAATAATACAGTTTCATCAGTATCCATTGACATTTAACTTTAATGAAAATAACATCAGGTTTTAAATGACTTAAAATTTTTAGACACACTTGAAATTCCAAACAAATCATCTTATGTATCACAAATCACTAGAAAGACAAATTCATGATTATAAATAAAGAAAATACTTTTATGAAAATTTGATATTTTACATGATAGAAAAATTATTCTCTTCAAATTTTGTTGCTTTAATATTTTTTTCAACCTAATTAAATTTTTATGCCAATTTGAGTGCATACATAGTTTATAAATATTAAGTGCACATAATCTTCAAATTGTTGGTTAAATATTCTCTGAAAAGTTGAGTACTATTACCTCTCTTGCACATTGGTCATCTCTGCCAATTTGGGTGCTATTATTTTTTTTTTAATATTAGTGCCATGTTCGATTCATTCAAAATATCTGCTCAATACATTCATATTTTGTTCCAACTGACATTCTTCGCCAATGAAACGGTATGAATGTAAATTATATTAAATGTTGTATATTTTGTTGAAAGTAGATGTTAACAATTTAGTGCCAATTGTCAAAATTTGGTATATAATCTATGTATCCATGTGTTGCCAAGTATGTATGTTATAAAGTTATGATGTGCATTTATAATGTTCCAAAAGACATTGTTATGTATGAAAGTATGAAAACGCTACCTCAAATCAAAAGCCTGAATTTTTACATGAATTGTTTACATTCATACTCAGGAAGTTAAGTAATATATATATATGTCAATTATACTCAGGTACTGTAAATTCAGAAATTATTGCGAGGTTTTTATTAATGCGAATAATGCGACTGGCTGAGTATCGCAATAATAAGAACTCGCATTCTGATAACTGACACATGGACCTGTATGCAGATTTTTTCGAAATCGCTATAATTAGACTCGCATTTTTGTCCATTCTTGAAAAATCGCAATAATAAATGCACGCAATGATTTCTGAATTTACAATATTCAAAATTTATTGTTATGATATTTCATATCAATAAAATATGCAAATCATCTTTTTTACCATATAGTTTCATATCAGTGAGAACACTCCATGACATTCATGTTTGATGTCGTAAACACAAAGTTATACAACAAGTTATGGATGTACATAATGTGATAGGTTATGCAATGTATATATTTATGTATCATTCAGTGTAATGGAAATGGGTGCATCTTCATAAAATTAATGGTTGATGCCAATTAAGGGCATTTTCATTACTTACTAGTATTTGAATAAAATACAAAGATATTGCACACATTTAACAAAAGTTGATAAATTTCATATCACACAAGGTATCCGATTACCTATGATGATATTTATAATAAATGCAATAAAGCAACTAGTATGCAAAGCTCCCATCCATGTTATATGATCTCATTATATAAATTATTTTTTACAGTGTTTATTAGTGAACCCTCCATTTTTTCATGTGATCTCTTTTTATTATATTATTTATTATGACTTTTATTATACAGTATGAAGTTTTGTATATGGTGCATGATAACTTGTTGAGTTGTTATATCAGTGATAACTTGTTAGAAAGATTAGTGATTAGTCCCCAATGCCTAACTAATAAACCAGTTACTCTACATATAATGCATAGTTGTGTTATGGTGTTACACGTTTAACAACATTCCATCCAATTAATGTGATCTTTTGATACATTATTTTAATGTATTGTTGTATTTTTGAAATCTTATTAATGATACAATATAACTTGTTGATGTTGAAATGTATATAATGATGGTGCAATAGTATAAAATTATAGTATTATGGTGCATTCGTATAAAATGTATATCTTAATGGTGCAATTCTCTCAACTGAACTTAAGATAATGCAATGGAGCAAAAAACTATAACTATCCATTTATTGACAGTTTATCTCTAGTCTACAATAAATGAATCACTTCTGATCGTATACTTAGTGCTAAACTGAATAGACAATGAATGTTTTAAATCAATTATTATAAAGTTCTAATGTTGATAGCTTAAACCCAGGAATATTTGTGATTTGTCTACCAAGTATTACCACAGCCAACATAACTTTCTAGTGATATTACAATTAGAAAATAGAAAAATCTACAACCATTAATAACAAAAGGCTTACTAAAAAGAAAACTTCAGTCTCTCTCTCCACATTCATATTTATAGCAATTCTTGATAAAACATGATAGACATATTGTTAAGAATTCATTTCTTTGCAATTGTATTGCAAAGTCTTCTATTCAAAACAATATGAGGACCTGGTGCAATAGCTGATGGAATATATGATTTATTATCATTTAAAGATGTTCTGTTCTTTGATGTCTCTGTAAATGAATTATATGGTTTCTATACCAAATTATATACACTTACTTGATGTTTAAACAAACTGCTAGAAGCCAATAAAACATATCTGTATATGCATTGTAAATGAAACTGTACAATAATGACTGATTCATGAAATCCTTCATAATATTCACTTTTGAGTTCTTACAAATGTTGTATTTGATTATGATTGGTTCATTTTTATACAATAAATATTTTAATAGTTTTGATATTTGTTTTGTATAAGAATATCAGGCATTGTTGAAATCTTTATCAAAGCTAAAATTGACAGTAAAAGTGCTACTTGAAATCTTATTTCCACCAAAAATATACACATCAAATGATATAAACTCTATATATGAACTGATATAATGAATGAACCAAATAAACATACTTCAACACAAATAATGCACTAGTCATTGTTACCTGCATTGAAGAGTGAAGTCATATGACCCCCTATATTTTAAACCCATTATAGTAATAAAGTAATCATTCCCATACAAGTGTCGTAGTGTATAATGTGTTTGACCCATCAGTCCTGTTCTTGTCTTTGCAAATCCTCTGAAACAACACGACAGAATTTTTAAAACTTTGTAGGTAATAAGGACATTCTATATAGATGTGCATATCAACAGAAAAATATGATTCATTCATTTTTGTCATACCTTGACAAAAAACAAAGCAAGACACAGGTATACTGTTTATTTTAGACAAGTAAAAAATCAAGACATATGTATGCTATTGCCAGTAACAGCAGCATCAACAAAGTTATTAGTTTGTGACTAGGACTAGTAAATGTAGAATCACAAGCAGTAGGCCAATGACACTTGGTATGCAGTTGTATTATTGTTGCATTTCATTTCCATGGAGATTATTTGGATATGGCCTGGCCCCTCAGTCATGGTATATTTACTTCGACTTTTGCTTAGTACAGAGGTATTAGTTTGTGATTAGGTCAGTTAATGGGGAACTGATAGTAGAAGGTCAATGATATTTGGTATGCTAACATATAAGCATGAACACATCTCATTCCCATGGAGAATATTTGGCCCTCAATGATCAATTGTCTTTGATACTTTAGCTTAATTATCACATATTAGTTTGTAATTAAGTCAGTTCAAAAAGGGAACTGTTAGTGATAGGTCAATGTTAACCCCCCACCCCCCCTCTTTCTAAGTCAGTCAGCAGGCCCCCTTGATGAAAAGTTCTGGATCCGCCACTGGACTGATACATTTGTATAGTTAACATGAATTTGTTATTTTGTGATTAGATCAGTTTAAGATGGAACTGCTCATGTTAAATCAATGATCTTTGGTATGCAAATTTACAAGTCTCATTTTCATGGAGGTTTAATAGCCCCACACCATCTTCATGGTTATGGTTCATTGACTGACACTTTGCAAAGTTTAAAATTTGTTAATAGCATGATTCATGTAAGAATAAATGGTGAAATGTCTTGACAATCATAAGATACAAAAAAAAAAAAACATAAATCATAGGCCGTCTTTTCCCTCAGAGCTTCCAGCTCTTTGATTATTTCTGTGACTGTATCTTGCATTAATTTGTAGGATCCTTTACAATAGATATTTCAGCTGATCTGTAACAATTCCATCTTCATGCCTTATATATCATGTACTGTATTACGAGGCTAGATTAAAACTGACGAGGAAAGGTAACAGCCGGCCACCGAAAGCTTTATTATGTGAAGCCAAGGTGGTCGTGTGGTCTAGCGCGTCGGATACAGTGCAGGCGATTTGGTGTCACGATATCTCAGTAGCATGAGTTCGAATCCCGTCGAGGGAAGAACAAAAGATTTTTGCGAAAGCAAATTTACAGATCTAACATTATTGGGCTGATGTTTAGACGAGTTGTATATACAGAATGTACACAGCCATGTATCACCATCACTGCTGGTGATCCGATGGATAAATCTGTTGTAGAGTTGTCACTGATTCAGACGTACTTATATATATATATATATATATATATATATATATATATATATATATATATATATATGGGACTCTAAAGTGCGATGGTACTGTAAAGTGCGATGGTCTCGCTAAAATGCGATGGTCTACGCTAAAGTACGATGGTGTCTCACGCTAAAGTGCGATGGTTGTTTGTTTGCTAAAGTACGATGGTATATCACGCTAAAGTGCAATGGACCAGTAGGGTAAGGTTCGATGGATTAAAACGTTAAAGTACATGGATTTTAAAAATAGTCTTTTTGCAAAAGCTAGTATGCTTAGGTATAACATATGTGATAGGCTTTATAATATACCGGTAGGCTTAAGTGATTGTTTCTAAATTGAGACGACCAACCACGTAATAATTGCTAAAAGGGTAATTTATCTGTCACAATATACTACAATGTATATTTCATGTAAAATGAATTTTTAACAATTCGGGCGTATTAAATATTTGGATAATTGGTGTAGCTTGCTGTCACACAGTCTATTACTAATGTGAACACCTCCCTTACAGTCGTCATTGTAAATTACAAATACAAAATTCGTTCGTTGTCGGAATATGTAACATTTATTTGTATAAGCTTTAATTTAAATGCGAGAGAAAGGCGATGTTCGCCGAGCTTTCTACTTTTCGTAGCGAGTACAAATACATGTTATATTTCCTACATAGTACAAACTGATGTTTTAGTCGACAATTTATAATTTTACCGACGTTACTTTTCAATAAAATCGACAATATTTTAACGGGGACCGGAAAGTAAACTGCAACGTAAACAATGATTTAAATGTATCCGTTCGCTTCCTATAGAAGCAGGATACAGGATACCTAAGCGTTTGCTATTTTGTAGCTATATATATAGTAAAATGGTCGACTGCAGGACATAAGTCATTCTTCCAGCACCCGAAAAACTTCACATTTGCTTCAGTCGACAAAGCACGGTTAGGTCTGAAATTAAGTCATGGACATTTGATTTAAAAGTTGTTTATCAAATATTCCTAATTTATCTTCCAGTATATTCATTTTGGTTTGTATAAACGACTGTTAACGTCATAATCCAACTACGTTTCTACGTCTATACTTTCGCGGACCATCGGACTTTAGCGTATGGAGGCACCGCACTTTAGCGCAGACCATCGCACTTTAGCGTGACCATCGTACTTTAGCGTCCCCATCGCACTTTAGAGTCCTACATATATATATATATATATATATTTTGCGGTATACCATCTTTTCCGCAAGTTTATTGTTTTCTGTTTGATATTAAATTAATATTTAAGATCCATTTTGTTACATCTGGTGATCATTTTATTTGGCAATCGCCAATGGCAGTCAGCAGGGTTTAAGAACATCCGTTGTTCGACCTGCTAGTCAAATGCGTTTTGTTAAAACATACTTTGTCACTTTTTGGTCTTTTGGAAAATGTTGTTTGTGCTGTTTTTAAACCCCTTTTCCAAGAAATTTGTTTTGTATGCACACGTATAAAAATTACGGTTTTTATCCAACGCAATCATAGGTTTGAACGTAGTTTTCAATTTAGACTAGTATATATATAATATATATATATCTTGTCAAACAAATAAAAAAAGCCATAGATATTGAAAACAATTCATATTTTTACTTTTGCCAGTCAGCCTACCTACCATGAACTGAAAAGTCTCCTAAGATTCAGTAGGTAAATTATTTGAAAATCAAGACTTGCATAAAAAATATCCCAACTTTAGAGACAATGGCGTCATTTTCCTCAAAGCTTTGATTGTTGTCCTGGCAATGACTTGAATATGTCTCCAAAAAATCCTTTGATATTTGAAAATATTGATAAAGACCACTAAAACCAAAGATCCAGTTGAAAATCAACCAATTTCACTTTTGATTTTCCCTAGTTATGCACCTTGATAAAGCAGAACATTACCCAATTTTGGGTTACTGGGAAAATAACTCTTGAAATATGGAAATTTATTGGTGGACCAAGTTTTTAGATTGATTGTGACTAATTTCAATTTTTTTCGGTCAAGAAGTTGCCATTTGATTCATAGAAATGAGAGAAATCGTAGGTTTCTGGCAGATTTTTGTGGGACCAAAGTTGCAACCCTTTTCCAGCCTACATAATAAGGTCGGGGCATAAGTATATCCAGTTACTTTCCTCACCAACATGAACTAATTCTTATCGGAAAGACATAACAGCGTC